>CM050163.1:376656918-376666918 GCA_027410445.1 Discoglossus pictus
CGAAGCTGGTTTCAAACTTAAGGATGTGTCAAGAGAAGAAGAAAGCAATAACAGTATTGCAAGTAGGGAATTTTGTGTTGACGAAAAACAGCTGAGGGAGTGGCGCAAAATGAAAGCTGACTTGGAAAAGATTCCAAAGGCAAAAAAAGCTTGACGTGGTTTAACGACTTCCTATGAAGCTCTAGAGACTGAATTGAATAAATGGGTTATGGAGTGTCGTCAAAATGGTTACTGCGTAACATGCATGGGAATTCGCTTACGTGCCCTTCAAATGGCTAAAGATGAGAAATTAAAAGCAGCAGGCATTAAAAATGTTGTTGCATCAGCAGGATGGCGTACCCGCTTTATGAACAGGTTTGCCTTATGTTTGCGGCAAAGAACAAAGATTTCACAGAAGTTGCCAAAAGACCTTGATTAAAAACTGATGTCATTCCATTTATTCATCAAAAAACAAAGAAGGATCCATAACTATGACCTGGGAGATATTGGGAATATGGATGAAACACCTATGACCTTTGATCTTCCAAGCAACAGAACTGTGGCAAGTTTGGGAGACAAAACTATTTTGCAGGAAATGAAAAAAAACATTTCACAGTCGTTCTGTCATGTTTGGCTAATGGAACTAAGCTGCGGCCTGTTATTATTTTTAAAAGAAAGACCTTGCTTAAAAAGGTCAAATTCCCACCACGAATTTTAGTGCGCGCACATATTAAAAGCTGGATGATGAAGAAGGAACAAAAAAATGTCTGGAAGTAATTTGGAACAGACGACCAGGGAGAGCCTTAAAGAAAAAAACATCATTGCTAGTTTGGGATATGTTCAGAGCCCACACATCTGATGACATAAAAAAATCTGCAAAGTCTTCTCAAGCTACTTTGGCCGTTATTCCAGGTGGGCTTACATCTGTATTGCAGCCCCTAGATGTGTGTTTAAATAAACCCTTCAAAGACCGCGTGCAAAAGATGTGGCATGAATGGATGTCACCTAGTCAAGCCCGACTGACAAATGTTGGAAATCTGATGAAGCCCGACATAGAATTGATATCAAAGTGGGTTCGCGATGCATGGGAAGAGATTCCAGAGGACATGGTGCCACGTGCCTTCAAGAAATGTGGCATTAGTAATGCTATGGATGGCAGTGAAGACAGCGCTTTATATGAGAATGACAGCAGTGATGGTGATGACTGCAAACTCAGTGATGACGACAATGTCTATGCTGATAACCTCACACCAGCTAAAGCTGAAGCTCTGGACATACAGACGATGAGGAGGAATCCAGTTTTGAAGGATTTTAACTCTTGTGTTTTAGCTTGGTTGCTGATTGAGCTAAGATTTTTGTACTTTCAAAGTTATTGTTGATACCATATTGTTTTTGTTGACCCTATTTTCCACTTATGAAGCGAGTTTACTGTTTTTCTTTGAAATACATATTCAAAAACATTTAACCTACTGATGCCTCAATTAATGTAATTTTATTGGTAGCTATTTTTATTTTTGACATTTATCAGTAGCTGCTGCATTTCCCTCCCTAGGCTTATACTCGAGTCAATAAGTTTTCCCAGTTTTTTGTGGTAAAATTAAGTGCCTCGGCTTATATTCAGGTCGGCTTATACTTGAGTATATACGGTATATTGTGTAGTAAGCATTCAGATAATTACAACTTGGCAAATATATATAATATGTCATTTTTAATTCATATTAATAAATGTTATTGACATTAATAATATTGCTGTATTAATTGCCAAAAATCACAACCCTTGCATATTCGCCAGATCGCAATCCAATAGAGCACTTTTGAGATGGAAACTCTAATGAAAATTTCAATCATCCTATTGACTCCATGCCATGAAGAATTCAGGCTTTTATGAGTGCAAACAAACGGTGTGCCTATTAAAGTGGCTACTGAATGTTTTCTAATCCCTGAAGACACAAATATTTTAAGGTCCTGTTTATTGTTGTAATTTAGTGTTTGATTTTAGTTGAATTAGAAACACAATCAGGAAGCATAATGCCACAATCTATCTCAGTGAATTCAAGGAAAATATCTGTCTACCATATAAGATTCCTTATCAATTAACATTGCTTTCTTTCAATTAATCAGACTTACTTATAGAAAAATAGTCTCTGATGATTAATTTTCTGTATTGTTAAACACATTTTCCTAAATCCTGGAATACTAGGATTCACATATACAGTACTTTCATCATTATGTCTGACAACATGATTAGGCATTATTATATGTGTGCTTGTAATGTTGCTTATTGTGAATCATTTTAAAATGGAAAACAAAAACATATAGCTGGTTTACAAGTAGATAAATAGCACACAAGTTCAAGGCAGAAAAGAAATAGGAACCCCACAGTAAATGATAATTTTCTTATAAAAAAAATAAAGGTTTTGTTTATTGTTTCTTTTTCAAAAAATTGCCCATTATCAATGCTTCATATACATGAGAACACTGCAATATATATGTACCAAATACATTAGTAAACAAACACCTTAATTCCCGTAAAAACTTCTGGGAAGGCTGACTCACAACTACAAGAATTTTAAAAAGTACCAGAGCTTTTCTATGGCTCCTGAAATGAGAAACCCTAGAAAATGTACTGACTCACACCCAGGTTGTTTGCCCAGAGCTCTCTAGCTCTAACATGTGATCGCACCCACAGCAACTCTACTGAATGGCACCACTAACTACACTAGCCCTAACATCCTCCCCTATCCCTATCTATATAAACCCCTTCTCAAGGCAGGGAGTGGGTTAAATAAAAAAAACATTTTGCAGGGGTTTATGACCCCTTGGTCTATGACCCGCTACCCCTTATGAGCTTGGGTATCCTGCAGGATTCCATCATCATATGCACTAGCCTCTATGAACCAGGGGATCTCTGTGACCCCCTCTCTATACCCGCTACCCTGTATGAGCCCAGGGTCTTCTAGGATCCTCCTATCCTACCCTCTACATTCTATTAGCTTTGGGATCCCCTGAGATTCCCCTTCATACTTGTTACATTCTATGAGCCCAGGGATCCCCTTGGTTTTCTCCTCATACCTGCTAGTCCCTATGGTTCATATACATGAGAACCCTGCAATATATATGTAACATTAGTAAATAAAGGTTTTAATTCCTGTAAAAACTTCTGGGTAGGATGACTCACAACTACTCCCCATTTCATCACCCTCTTCAATTCTTCCCTATCCACTAATATCTTCCTGCATTCCTTTAAATCAGCAGTCATCACTCCTCTGCTAAACATAAACCCTAGCTTGATGTTTCTATGCTTAATAGTTATAGACCCATGCCTCTCCTACACTAGTTTTCCAATTTTCTCAAACACCTCTTCCACTACCAACTAACTGACTTTCTAACTTCCAATTCATTATATTACGTGTTTTATATTATCACTGTGGTCACTTTTTTATATGGATATTTCAGTAATTAAATTTGATAGTGGCCAAAATGTTTTTGTAAAGTAAAAATATATAGAAAGCCTCTAAATGTTTCACTTTTATAAGAAATTATTCTTTACTAAAGGTGTATTCTTTACTGGGGTGCTTCTTTTGGTCGGGAGGAAGGTATGTCCTTTTAAACTAATTGGCTTTCCATTAGTAAATAAAAGCACTGCCAGTGTTAGCTGATACATTTTCATTCTTTAGAAAGAAACTTATTCAGATCAATAGAAACTAAAATGCCAGCTTCCAATGGACCATAATTGTATATAAAAGATAATAAAATAAATGCATTATTTTTTCATAGATTTTTTTTCTTATAAATAATTGTTGGAACCTCGACAGATTTTTTTCTGGTCTTATAGCTAAACCTTGGAAATTGAAAGTGACCAAGCAAGCACCTATTTGCATTGAGTCTTTTGCTACTTCCATGCTAAATCTCCTGTGGCCATGAAATCAAAGCACAGGATAACATAATGCAAAAGACTCTTGAATGTTTTACAAGTTTGGATAATCCTTTACTGCTAGTAAGCTTCTGTGTCTTGTATGATTTATGTAAAGGGCTTTTGCATGTGTGCTCAACAAAAGAATTTATACACCAAGTAAAACGCAACCTGTACCCTGTGTTTTAATTCCATTCAAGAAACAGTTGGACATTTATTTCTGTCTTACTAAGATACATTTATTTTTGTGAAAATAAACGGCATCAACTCATCATGAATTAATCTGCACACACAAAAAAAAAACATTAATGCCTGACTCTCTGAGACAAACAAACAAACACTATTTAGTATATCATGACTGAAAATAGTGTTTAACATTTATGTGAATATTACATCTGACAAGCAAATATCTTAAATCTTTTGAAATGCCTGAAAAAAGTCTGTAAACAATATAAGCAAATGGTTGGTTATATTATCTTAATTTAAATTGCCCATGGCAATTGCATAAAGGTTTATATTTAAGATTTTGGAATATTCCATTAAGAACAAAGCAACAATGTCTTTCAGTTACCCAGAATAAAGTCATAATATTTTAAACAATAATCTTTTTACTCATTGAATAAAAATTTACTTTAATAAAGTAAGTATAAATAAAATGGAGAAGTCATATTGGTTGTGGAAAAATGGCTCCCCTCAAAAGACATCTTGGTTGATGTATGTGGGGGTCATCTTGAATGAAATTGCTGTTGGTAAGCACATGGAAGCAGCACTGATCTAAGTAAACAAGAACAAAAGGCTGAGGTGAAATGGTTTGATATTTGGAAATACTTATTTAATTGTTTTAATTGTAATAATATTACTTAGTTTATTATGTATTATTTTTTGTTATTGTATTATGTATATATTATTTTTTATCATTATGGTTACTAGGTTTTTGGGTATTAAAAAAATGATTATTAAATTACACATATTAAATATTTTGTATTAGATAACTGGATGTTTATTCCTAGCGTAAACATGAACACTTTATTTACATTTCCCACTCTGTTGCATTTTATTATTTTTATCAGTACTTTGATTGCTGCTCTGTTTCGAGGAAGGGGATTCGTTTTCAAAGGCATTTGAAAACGAATCCCCTTCGTTTTCAAATGCCTATTCAGTGCATGTATATGTTTTTGCCAAAATCAGTAAAGTTCATGTTGAGAAAGTTCCAACTGAATAGCTATATAGTGCAAAAGCAACTTATAATGTTACTGATGTGTGAAAATCAATGGGAAAGCATGCCGTAATTTGCGAGTAAGGGTTGTTCTTGAGTGATGCAAGTAGCTCACTCGCAATCATGTTTAAGAGGGTCAATTGAATAGCTACAAAAAATTACTGAACACTTTTTAGTGGTTTAACTTTATGAATTCAGGAATGCAATAGGTCACCAGAAAAGTGTTACCAGAAGAGAACTGTGGAAGATAGCAAGTTTTTAATTCCATATTTGAATTTTGAATAAAAAGTTATTTTAGAAACATCCTAATTTTTCCATGTGACAAACATTGGGCTACATTCAATTGAGGCATCAGGAGATCCAGGCTCCAGAAACGAAGACCGTAAGTTATTTTGATATTCAATTGGCGTTTTTGTGCGGGCTCCTATCGGCTTACGTGCTCTGGCCTCCCGCCTCCGATTCACTGCGATGGTTCACATCACAGGTTAATACTGCCCGAAGCCTTTGATATTTCACGGCCGCAAGAGTTGCGAACGCTAAAATCACAAATCGATATTCAATTGCTCCGATTCCCCCTTGCAAAGCAAGCCGTCAAGCCTGCAAATGGCAAAAGTCACTAGTACCAAGGAGAACTCGCAAAGGGCTTAAAGACATGTCTGGAGCACTTTAAATGCAAATAAAAATTCAATATTGCACTGTAAATGATGGGGAACACAATGTAAGACATTAGAATTATTTGCGCAACAGGCTCAAGCCCGTAAATATGGAATATAAAATGTAATATTTGAATGTGTAATTTTCAGGGTTATATCAATATTGGGAATCAATGAGTCAACACATATCAGTTCACCCACATGGACTATAACATTGGCTTCACAAATATTTATTTATTTGTATATTGCAGGTTTGAGGGTTTGCGGGTCTGATCGTATATTGAACCCCAAATCGCTAGTTGATTGACATGTCACCTTCAAGTTTTACTGCCACAATGTCAACGGGCTCCATTTCTATTGACTGTTTCTGCATCGGGAGTTACGAGCTTGCTTAATTGATCATGCTCCAGCTCACAAATGCTACATGGTTTACGATGTGCACTGTCTGGCCAGGAAAAGTGAAAAGCACTGTAAGTCGCAGACACTGCGGCCCTGCAGCAGGCCCGCAGATTTACGGCCTACATCCCGCGACTTGCTGACCTTGAATTGAATGAGGCTCATTATGTTTACTAGTATTATGGAATTGTTGTGGTAGTTTACAGCTTTACTTCACAACCTGTGACTACTTAACCAGACTTGTAAGGTGGTAGCAACCAACTCAGTAAACCGTGGGTACAGATTATTAAGTGTAATTTATGTTACATGGGTAAAACAGGTATGCATTATATTTAACTTATAAATACTGAGTTTTTGCACAGAGTGGACTATCTGTCAAGCATGTGTGACAAGCTGTCTATCTCCCACTGGGTCAGTGGCCTTGTTTCCAGGGCTTTTGATGGCGGAACACAATTACAAGAGGCTTTAAATGTTTTTTCAAACTTTACTTTCATATATTTGCCAGTAATAAAAAGACATTAAAAACAAATAAAATAAAATAACAGGCCTAGCTCTAATCAGACTACCAACTTGAATGTAACAGTTTCTAACTAGCAGAGCTTCCATACAGCTAAAACAAACGCAATAATCCCTCAGATGAAATGGAGTAGTCCTCTTAATCGAACAAAGGGTGGCCAACACAGTGCTCAGTTACAATCCAATATATGACAGATTGATTTCAATTTGAATTCAAGGGAGCCATTTTACATCACAATGATCCAAGTCTATGCTCCAACCATTGATGCTGCAGAGGATGAAGGTTTTGCAACACCTTATATATATAACAATTAAAAAAGATGTTACTCTCATCATAGGAGACTGGAATTCTAAAATGGGGAACCAGAAGATATCTGGAATAATGAGCAAGTTTGCCTTTGGAGTACAAAAAGACTCAGGTCAGAGATTAGTAGAATTATGTAAAGCTAGAGAAGAGGTGACAGGAGTACATAGAAGATGTATAAAAGAAGGTCTTTAATAGCATTCAGAACCTCAATAGTTTGTTGGAGAAAAACATCTTGAAAACTTTAATGAGATGAGCCCTAGAAAGCCTTGCTGATAACACTGCTACAGGAGTTAAAGGAAGATGATGCTGTGAAAGTGTTGCTTGCATTATGACAGCAAATTTGGAAAGCTCAACAATAGCCAGTAGACTGGAAAAGATCAGTCTACATAGCAATCCCCAAAAAGTCAGTGCCAAAGAGTGCTCCAATTATCGAACAATTACACTAATTTCACATGCCAGCAATTTAATTACTTACAATCCTGTATTATATGGGCTGAGAAAAACATTAACCTCTGCTTCTGCAGAATATTCTAAAGACTTTCACTATGTGGATCACAACAAAATGTAGCAAGTTCTTAAGAAGATTGGGATTTCAAACCTTCTCATCCACCTCTTGATGAATCTGTATGTGGATCAAGATTAACAGTCGTAACTAAACATGGAACAAACAAATGGTTCAAGATCTGGAAAGGAGTGCCACACTGTTGTATATTGTCACCTTAGTTATTCAACCTAAATGCGGAATACATCTTACTTAAGGCTGAAGTGGAAGACTCCAAAGCCAGAATTAATATTCCTGGGAGACATATCAACAACCTAAAATATGCAGATGATACTACTCTGATGGTTAAAAATGGGGAGGAACTAAAGGGCCTACTGATGAGGGTGAAAGAAGAAAGTTCAAAAGCTGGCATGCGCTCAATGTTAAAAAGTTGAAGATCATGGCAAACAGCAATCTCAGTTCCTGGCAAATAGATGGGGAAGAAATGGAGGCAGCGATTTTATTTTCCTGGGCTCCAATATCTCTTTAGATGGTGACTGCTGCCATGAAATTAAAAGACCTTTGATTCTCGGGAGGAAAGCTATTAAAGCTATTAAAATGTTAAATATGTCACTATCAACAAAGGTCCATATAATTACAACAATGGTATTCCCAGTAGCAACAGATGTAAAAGTTGGACTAGAAAGAAGGCTGAGCACTGTAGAATTGAAGAATATGAATTGTGGTGCTGGAGAAAACTGCTTAGATTTCCTTGGACTGTGAGAAGATCCAATCAATCCATTCTACATGGAATCAAGCCGAACTCTTCACCGGAAGGTATGACCGTGCGGTTAAATGCGCAAATATTTTGGCCGTATAATGAGAAGACAGGATTCCCTAGAGACTGGGAAAGATTGAAGGCACATGAATTAGGGGAGGGCAGAAACGAGAGATGGATAGATGTGATCATTGAAACAATGAAGTTTGATGGAGTTTAGAGGAGCTGTAGCTGACAGATGTGCCTGGGTTTAAGCTACCCAAATGTCACAGGTACCTTCTGTAATGCCTAATCACTTACTGAAAATGTCAAATGTACCTTCTATAATGCATAATTACTTAAGTGAACATTAAAAGTTTCTGAAGGAGCTCTATAACTATTGCCTCTGGTTCTTGCATTTGAATGCAACAGCAGGGGTGTGGACTTTCAGTTGTTTGAAGAAGAATTTAGTATGACATATATTTAGCTTGATGAAAAAAATATATGTTTGAAACATTGTGTCTGATTAAAATTATAATTTAGTAGAAAAAAAATCATAAAGTTAGCTTTTTATTAGAAATAAAATGGCTTTTCAGTAGAATTTTTTTTGATGTCTCTTGATGCAACCATGATAAAGTGGGAGTGGGAGAATATGTTTTTGGAGAGCTGTAGTTACATTTCCTAAACCATGCAGTCTGCTTCTGGGCCAGTGAAGAGGGAGATTTGTGATGCCAATTTTAATTTTATCCTATTATCAAATGGAAGCTCTGGACCTCTGTCTGTTGCCCACTCCTCTACCCCTTCGTCCACTCATCTCTACGTTGCCCCCCACCCACCCCCCATGTCATCTAGCTCTCAGGATGTGATATAACAAATGCAAAATGGATAGTTATTCTAATTATCAGAATCTACAATAATTCATGTATATACATGCCTTACACTACTCTGAATTTTGTTAGGTAGTACAAACCTGACAAACAAGTGTCTAAGATAATAAAAACATGGCATTGTTTCAGACTTTATCCATAATGCATTGCAAAACAAATGAAACAGGATTATGATTCTGAAAGCACACAAATAAAATGAAAATGAAATTGATTATAAATTTGAAGACAAATGTTCTCCTCTAAATGTGCACTGAACGTCACAATGATGAATGCACTTGTGTAGGTGAAAAAGAGATAGCACTGTTATAAATGCTCTAAATGGCTACCAAAGGATACAGAAAGATAACTTTTAGGAACATACAGTGCTAATCACACTCTTAAACAAAATAATTGCAACATCTTGCTATCTCACTATCTGACTGATTTCTATCCTGACATTCTGTCGGATTTATCTGACTTCTCTCCACAGTCTAGCAAAGCAGAAACCTGTTAAAATTAGAGAGGGAAAGCCAATTTATAGATCCTGGACAAATATAAAAAAAAAGAATAAAAAAGTTTACTAAAATAATCTCTGTTAGACGTGAAACAGCTTCTCAGGAAATACTACAAGACATTATTTGAAAAGAAGATTATATTTGTATTAATAATATATTACAAAAAAAAACATTTAACTTGACCTATTTATAGCTTTCTTAAGTAAAAATCCATGTATTTAATTAAACATTTTTTAAATAATTCTTTCCAGTTTTATTAATATATGGTAGCCTTGAAATTAAATATTATCAGTTGCATACTTTTTAAAAAATATTATTTTTATCACACAAAGTTTTTATGCTCATGTTTTGTATTATTATATTTTGTTTTTCTTTTGTTGTACTTTAATGTTTTGCTAACT
>CM050163.1:376674418-376841918 GCA_027410445.1 Discoglossus pictus
TGAAATCCTTAAAGCTCATTTCAAGCATAAAATAAGTTCACTCCGGACTTTAAGATTTATGTCAATCTTGAATTGTTCCTAAAGCTTGTCACCAAAGATATTGAAACAGCATGTCTTTCATTTCGTCCTTCTACTAATAATCTCTTGGAGAATGAAAAGATCGCTCTTGCTGAGATAACGGACAACAAAAATATCATTGTCAAACCTGCCGATAAAGGA
The DNA here is from genome assembly GCA_027410445.1 of Discoglossus pictus. Taxonomy (NCBI): domain Eukaryota; kingdom Metazoa; phylum Chordata; class Amphibia; order Anura; family Alytidae; genus Discoglossus; species Discoglossus pictus. The sequence goes on from CM050163.1 coordinate 376,674,638, forward strand.
GGCAACATTGTTGTAATGCAGAAAGACAACTATCTCAAAATGTGCCTTCGTCTTCTACAGGATTCTAATACATACGAAATCCTACCAAAGAATCCTCAAAAAGAATATCTTGCAGAACTTGACGCGATCCTCACGGCAGCCCGAGATAATGGTCTGATTTCTAAAAAGAACTACGAGTACCTACTCCCATCAGCTCCTGTGGCTGCGACCTTTTGTTGCCTTCCCAAAATACACAAAAAATTGAAAAATACAGGTCCACTGTCCCTGGGGACATATGTGTTAGAGATTTCTGAATTGTTTGGATTCCTGAAATGTATATATATATATATATATATATCCTGTTATTGCTTGCTTTCTACTCCAATAGGTCTATATCTATATTTGACGATATTTCACACTCCTTTTGAATTGAAGAAGGGAACTTTGTGTAATGTACTTAAAACATTATTAACATTACCAGCATGGGGAAATTAAGGGGAAATATTATAAGCCTTGTTATAATAATGTTAGATAGTAATTTGAATTAAGTATTTCACATCTACTATAATTGACTCTGCCAAGAAAAGAGCAAAGTGTTTTGAGAAGCACTGCCTATGGCTTAGTTTAGCAATCCACAACCACCTATTACGGTAGTATGCTTTGTTCGTAAACACGCACCTTCTTCATTCTCTACACTTAAGTTTGCGATATGTGTAATGTATTTACCATATGTAATGTATTTAATTATATAAACATTTAATTTGGAATAATTGACTTAGTCTTACAGAAATATGGTTTAATTCATATGCTTGAAAAAATAACAAGTAGGCTTGTTTTGACAAGTAACTGGGATGTAGTGCCGTAATATATCATGCTCCAAATATTTATGTAAAATCAACCAATATTTTCCCAGAGTAAACTCATCAACTCATACAGATAAAGTATGGAAAACTTAGTTATGCTTGACAGTATATAAAATCAGAATTTCAAGACAGTCAGCTTATATATGAATACAGTGCAAATTTTATATTAATAAAGGTAAAATGACAATGACAGGAAAAGTGTATTTGTAGCTATTTTACAATTGTCAGTGTGTCATCACAATTTTAATTGGCATTGAGTCACAGTTTAGGATCCCGTGTAGAATACAACTGCCATAAGTGATCAAGCTGAGTGACTGAAAAATGTGTGCTTCCCACTAAATGAATAACCATTTCTGTCTATGATTCATTATTAACCTATCAAGAACTGTAGTTTGTTGGTGAATGGAACCAATTCAGCTTGTCATTATTATGATCGACAAACAGTGTCACACTAAATTAGATGATGGTAAGACCAGTGGATCAGTCAGCCAGGTACAATTACTTTTGTAAAACAGCACACAGTAAAAAATATAATGTGAACAAGTAAATACCTAGAAAGACAGCATATATCATATCTAGATAAATGCATATTATTTCTACAACACAATATTATTACATAATATTATCTACACATTTTTTAAAACACATTTATTACATTTTTTCTTTAATATACCCTTGCAGGGTTATGTAATTTTTGAGCATTTTGCTGTAAATTATAAATACTTCTATACAAAAATAGCCTAATCACCTATTTTGAACAATGTTATAAAAAAATAATATATATATATATATATATATATATATATATAGCCTTTGATTGCATATTTAGCAGTTTCAAAACCTGCATTTCACAGTCATACAGTACTTTCTGGTGCAATATTTGTTGTAATAGAGATGAGTTAATTGTGATAAACAGAGATTAAAAACACAAAGAACAAACTAAAACAAAAGATAAAAAATCATGTACAAAAAATCAAAAACATAATGGGTAATGATATATTATGCATCAAGGCAATATTGACATGCAGTGGCCTGTTCCTCTGAGCCTCAGGCTGTTAATTATGTAGCTGTTTCCTGCTGCAGCAATTCTAAGGCAGCCAGAGAAAAGTATCTGTGATCAGTTGTTTTATATGTACTGAAGTTTCTTGTTCCTGTATAATTGTGGATTGCATTTTCTGATTCGGACCTTGGCTCTGGGTCCCCTGTTACCCCTGATTTGCAGTTCCTCAACATTTGTTTATTTCCTTGATCTTCTCTCATGCCATTGGAATGCCTGACCTTAGGTATCTCCTGTCCCATGCCATTCATTACTTCTGCTCTTGGACTATCTTTTCCTTCTACTGTTGTCTTCTCCCCACAGTTTTACACTTTCTCTATGCTTTCGTGTGTTTGTTTTGTTATGTGATTTGTGTGCTGAGACCAGATGTTGAAGCTTCCAAAGTTGCAAAGAATACCTCTTTTTCTTGTATACCACTATTTTAGGATGTAAGTCTGCGAGTTTCAATCCCACAAGGTGCTTTAGGGAAAGCACCATGGACACTGGATTCCAAACTCAAAGACAGGGCCCTCCTTGTTTTACTATGTGTTAATTTGTATGTATCTTTGTCTTGAACGTATCTTATGTACAGCGCTACGGAATATGTTGCCGCGTTATAAATAAACAATAATAATTATTATTATTTCTGGAAGACATTTCCATCTTGAACGTCAGGAAACTGTTTGATATTTTTAAATGTTTCTATGTTTTTTCTCCCACCCTGCTAATTCATGTCACCACCTACCTATCTGACATCTCCTCCTAGATGAGGGGTTCTCAACCTTTTCATACCTACTGCCCATTTTTGACACCTGTGCCGCAGTAACTCAATTTACCCTATCTAATTTCTGTTTACATAAATCCTATGACCCTAGCTATGTGACAGATAGCGATACGGTCCTGACTGCTGTCCCTAGGCTCTCTTACCAGCTCTAGTACCATCCAAGCGTGGTGCTGTGGGTCTCCGGCATGTGATGTCACTCGTCAGGTATGCCACCAAGCAATTAACCCACCACCCACCATGAACGCTTGAATCGTCCACTAGTGGGCAGTAGGGACCAGGTTGACTACCATTTTCCTAGATGGCCTCCCTCAGCCTAAAAATATGCATGTCAAATACTGAGCTCTTAATAATCCCAGCCTCTACCACATCCCTAGTTCCAGACATTGCCCTTACAATTGAAAACTGCTTCATCACAATTACACCAGAAGTCGATTTCTCTGGATTCAACACTATCTTTCTCTCCTCACATCAAGTCACTTACCAAACTGTTCTAATTGCACATACAAAACATCTCCAAAAGCCATCCTTTCTCACACGAGATACATCCTAATCAATTCACTGATCATTTCCTGTATAGACCACTGCAACTCACTCCTAGCTAGTCTTTCCCGTACCTGACTCTTTTCACTCTGACTCTCACACACTCTTCACTGTTTTTAACATTCCCTGAAAACATATCCATTCAAAGAAGCCTACCAACTTGTTCCCTAACATAAGGGATTCAAAAAAGACCACCAACAAGTGACCACCTTATGTGCAGGGATCCTGCTGCTTCACTGGACAACAGACAAGCAACTCCACATGCATTATAAGTTTTTACACGAGCACCTTCTGTACCAGAATGTAACATTTGTCATATTTGTCTTATATAGTCACTGTATCACATATACTTAACTACAGAAATTGATACCATGAAATATTTTTATTTAGATGGTTTGCAATGTATAATGAAAAAGTATATACTTAATTATAAACTAAAAAAAAATTCTAGTGGTGGTGAGTGATTATTTAATAATGTATACATTCACTCACTGGTAATGGCAATGGTCCATCAAACATAGAAGAGTTAATCACATATAGTTGTCAGCATGCGGGTTGTTGCTAACGCATAGCGAGCCCGCCGCAACTGCGGCCCTTGCGAAGCGAAGGCTGCAGTTGCTGGCAAGCAGTGCCAAAGGCGACCCTCTACGAAGCGAGGGGCCGCATTTGCGGAGGTGGAGGCTCTACGGTGCCTCACGACCCCTTACAAACGACCACACAAGCGGGACTTTGAAAAAAAAAAACACGCAATGACAAACTACAGACTTACACAAAAAAATACGAGCTGCGGGACTTAGAACATAAAAAATTGCGGACTTACACAAAAACAATTACGACCCGCGGGACTTAGAAAAAAATCCATTATGGACTTGCAAAAATACGACCTTAACGGACAACCTGCGCATAGCGGCAAACATTAAAAAACACAAAAATACACACATAAATAAAATAAAACCCTTTCTCACAGCAAGGGGGGACACCCAGGACCTCTGCAACACAGCTTAAACATCCATTTTACTCAAATTTACAAAGTTTAGACACTCGAAAATTCCCTAAGCGAAAATTGTTTTAAAATACATGCGCTCTACAGTAATGGTGAATGTTTATCAAAGATGGTGAACAAATGTTATATTTCGATATAGAAATAAAAATTTTGAAAGGTAAATGTTTGCAAAAGTTAACTTTCACCAAAAATAACCAACATAAACATTTCCAAAATTATACAAAGGGTACACTGAAGGTTTATGAACAAAATCATACAAAAATAAACTTGTTTTGCTCATGTTTGTCTTTATAAGCCCTTTTTGTGATAGCTATTGTAATCGTCCCAGTGCAAACAGAAAACATGTCTGCTTACTTGCAGACACAACTCTTATTTCATTTTCAGGTCTTGTTTTCATTACATTTAATTTTGTTATCCATGTGAGCCTGCCATACTTATGCATACACTTTTGATTTGTTAAAATGAGCACATTCAGTGCTCTTGTATGCATGGAGTTGTCTCTGCTGCTTTATGGACCTTAAAAGTGTTGGTTTATTTGTGTAAGCATACATGTTGATATGTATATTGTTTTCTTTCTACTTCAAATAATATAATACATTGATAAAAACTAATAGTGTATTATCTTTTATTACAAATAAAGAGAACAGGTTTGTTTATTTAATATATTTGCATTATAATGAAATTCAGAAAAACACTAGAAATGTATGGAAGCTGTAATTTTTTATATTATATTTGATGTAATGTAGTTCTTGCATATATATATATACAGTGCCTTGCAAAAGTATTCACCGCCCTAGACCTCTTGACTTTTTACCTATTTTGTTACATTACAGCCTTAAGTTCAATGTTTTGTTAATCTGATTTTTATGTGATGGATCAGAACACAATAGTCTAAGTTGGCAAAGTGAAATGAGAAAATTATATACATAAAACTATTTTTAAGAAACAGAAAACAGAAAATTGGCATGTGTGTATGTATTCAACCCCTTTGTTATGAAGCAAATAAAAAGCTCTGGTGCAACCAATTACCATCAGAAGTCACATAATTACCTTCAAAATTCAAATTAGTGAAATGATGTCCACCTGTGTGCAATCTAAGTGTCACATGATCTGTCATTACATAACACAACTTTTTTGAAAAGCCAGAGGCTGCAACACCTAAGCAAGAGGCACCACTAACCAAACACTGCAATGAGGACCAAGGAACTCTCCAAACAAGTAAGGGACAATGTTGTTGAGAAGTACAAGTCAGGGTTAGTTTATCCCCAGGAGCACTATCAAGTCTATCATAACCGAATGGAAAGAATATGGCACAACAGCAAACCTGCCAAGAGACGGCCGCCCACCAAAACTCACGGACTGGGAAAGGAAGGCATTAATCAGAGAGGCAGCACAGAGACCTAAGGTAACCCTGGAGGAGCTGCAGAGTTTCACAGCAGAGATTGGAGTATCTGTAAATAGGACGACAATAAGCTGTACGCTCCATAGAGTTGGGCTTTATGGCAGAGTGGCCAGAAGAAAGCCATTACTTTCAGCAAAATAAAATTACAAGTTTTGCGAAAAGGCCTGAAGGAGACTCCCAAAATGTATGAAGGAAGGTGCTTTGGCCTGATGAGACTAAAATTGAACTTTTCGGCCATCAAAGAAAATGCAGTTTCTGGCACAAACCCAACACATCACATCACCCAAAGAAAACTATCCCCACAGTGAAACATGGTGGAGGCAGCATCATGCTGTGGGGATGTTTTTCAGCAGCCAGGACTGGGAAACTGGTCAGAGGTAAGGGAAAGATGGACGGTGCGAAATACAGGGATATTCTGGAGCAAAACCTGTACCACTCCGTGCATGATTTGAGGCTAGGACAGAGGTTCACCTTCCGGCAGGACAATTACCCCAAACACACTGCTAAAGCAACACTTGAGTGGCTTAAGGGGAAACATGTAAATGTGTTGGAATGGCCTAGTCAGAGCCCAGACCTCAATCCAATAGAAAATCTGTGGTCAGACTTAAAGATTGCTATTCACAAGCGCAAACCATCCTACTTGAAGGAGCTGGAGCCTTTTTGCAATTAGGAATGGGCAAAAGTACCAGTGGTAAGATGTGGCAAGCTCATAGAGACTTATCCAAAGCGACTTGGAGCTGTGATTGCCGCAAAAGGTGGCTCCACAAAGTATTGACTTTAGGGGGTGAATAGTTATGCACATTGACTTTTTCTGTTATTTTGTCCTATTTGTTGTTTGCTTCACAATAAAATAAAATAAAAATACATCTTCAAAGTTGTGGGCATGACCTGTAACTTAAATGATGCAAATCCTCAAACAATCCATGTTAATCCCAGGTTGTGAGGCAACAAAACACGAAAAATGCCAAGGTGGTTGAATACTTTTGCAAGGCACTGTATATATATATATATATAACTTCTTGCATGCTCTGATCGAGTTATTGGCTACCAGCTGCGATTCAAAGCAATTTTTTAAATCTCAAGTTACTGCCCTCCAAGGCTTTGATATTTCAAAATTGCAAGGCTAAAATTGCAAATCGCTATTCAATTGCACCGATTCCCCCTCGCTAACCACTCCGTCAAGCCCACAAATGGCAAATATCTAACCACGAGTTACTGGTACCAAGGAGGTCTCGCAAAGGTCTTAATGAGAAATCGGAGCTCTTTAAATGCAAATAAAAATGCAATGCAGTACTTTTATACTTTTATTAAGAGTGAAAGTGATGTTAGGTCTCAGAAGTAATAGCACAACATTCCCCAATACTTTATTTCATGTTCAGTTTTCGTGTTATATCGAACACGGCAATCAATGTTAAGTCCTACGGGCTTCGACCTCCAAGTCCGTAGGACCTTGAAATCCAAACTCCAGTTTTCATTGAAGTCCAACGGGCTTGAACATGATCTCTGACGCAAGGGTGTAACTCGTGTTCAAGCATGTAGGACTTCAATGAAATATGGTGGTTGGATTTTAAAGTCATACAGGCTTGAACCACGAGTTATGGCTTTGCATCTACTATCATTTTCAAGCCCGCAAATGCTACTGTTGATAGCTTGGTTTCCGACTTTCTCGACGGGCACCTAACTTGCAGGCCCCTGCCAATTGAATAGCATCGCAAAAGTAGATCAAAGCGAGCACACAGGTTTTTCCCCAAGGAATATAATAAAGCATATCACCTGGAGCTTTTATATAAAATAGAATCTTAAAAAAGAGGTCTTGAAAAGAGTTACCCCATCACATAGGAGTGGTAGTAATTTAAAAGGTTTCAATGTTGCACACTAGGGCCCTCATTCAATTGCAATTCGGCCAATTGAATAGGGCTCTATATAAGCACATAACATATTTTTTTAAAGAAGTTTTTAGTTAGTAAGCATCTATCCAAAAGCAAGGTTTTCACTAACTAAAAACTTCTTTAAAATAAATATGCTCTGTGCTTATTTAGAGCCCTATTCAACTGGCCAAATCACAATTGAATGAGGGCCTCGTACAGCTGCTGAACTTATTAGAATAATGAGGGTGTATATACTCTGGGTCCTATATAAGCCATGGAAATTCCTGTTTCTTACTTGGTTACACTGATTTAAAAAATTTTACTATCCCCATATACACAATAAGATTTGAAAAATATATTATTTTTATCTGCTGGATTGAGAAGTGGGATATTATTATCTTTCTAGTGAATATTTATTGCCTTAGTACATGACATATACTCTGCAATGTATAACAGATGGTTTATATATTTTGTAGAATTATGATAGACATACTTTTGTGCCATGAAGTATATATAATCCAACTTTAGAGTAATTGTACCTCTATATCTTTATGATCAAGTTATTTATTTATTTTTATTGCTTGTATACCACTTAAGTACCTTATATGAAGTCTCTCATGGTATATATAGATCTTTTTTATATCTGTGTCCATGAAGATGGGCACAGAGAGAAATAACAAAAAAATGGGGGAACACTTTTATGTGGCTAAATTATTTTATGAATTGCCACATACTAGATTTTTTTAAAAACAATCTTTAATGAAAATTATCAAAAAAAAATATTATAATTAAAATCCGATCGTCTAAAACAAAGAATATATACAAACAGATCTCTGAATGTATTCTCCAGAGAATAGAATGACATCACTACAGTAATTGGTTTAGATATAATGTGATATATAATTTTTTTTTATAAAACGGCTTATAACAAATATATTTTTGTCCCATAAGATTTACACAATTTCTCTATAGCTGCTAAGTGAATGTAGCAGGTGATATTAGTGTTTTACAAATATTGGTTAGAGTTGCTCTATAAATTGCAACACTAACTATATTAGAACTAGTGACTTGCCCATCAAAAAAGTACGGTCAATAAAATTTTAAGCCATGGCAATGCGGTTTGCCACACAATGTGAAGGTTTTTGTACTGGAAGAACCTTCGGCGCTCATTGCGAGCCTCTCCTCTGGTGTACTTTTGCTCCTCTGAGCAGCCTCTGTACTCATCACAAAGACAGATACATACTGTATGTCTATAGTTTTGTAAATAATAAAAAAAATAGTTACTTAATGAATTAATATACTTTACCTATTTGTAATTAATATATCCATGAATCAATAGCCTGAAGAGCTAACAATCTTTTTTCATTTTCCCGCAGCATATAATGTCCAGTTGGACTGTTGTTGGCCCGAGGAGATATTTTTATGAATGTCCCAACTGTGCATCAGAAGTAGGCTGTGTGTGAGAGGGCAAACCGTTGGTATATTTGTGTAAAGCGCCACCGCAGATGCGTAATGTTGTGATGTGCAAGTTCGGAGTGTAAAGTAGCGTCGTTTGTGTATGTGCTACGCGGTCCACGAGTATTTGCTGTCCTTTGTCGTAGTGTATTTTGTACCTCGTACGTTCCTGTGTGAAAGTGGTACGCGGTTGGCGGTGTGTTGAGCGGTCCAGGGTCGTGTAGACTCATTTTCATTTTTTTTTGTCCGCCGTTTTTTTTTCTTGCTTAGCCGATTTTCGAATGTGAGTTTTTCGTGTATTTTGTTTTTTGAGTTTTTGCCGTTAATTTCGTATTTTTTTCTACCTCGTATTATTTTTTTCTAAGTCCCGCATCTCGTATTTTATTTATTCTAATTACTGCGTCTCGTAATGTTTTTTTTCTAAGTTGCACGTTCGTCAAATGCTTGCAGCCTAACAGCCTTATTAAATTGTGAATCAGGCAATTGAATAGGGCTCTATATAAGCACATAGCATTTTTTTTTTTTTTGCAGAAGTATTTAGTTAGTGAACTTGTATGCAAAAGCAAGGTCTTCAGTAACTAAAAACTTATTTAAAAAAAAAGCTTCTATGTGCTTATATAGAGTGAAAACTCAGGAATGCTAGTTCCTATGGTATCTACTACCAAATGTCTAATTTATATATTAACATATTTAAGGAAAATAATTATTATAATAAAATGGGTTACTTTATTAGAACTAGGGTAACAACGGCGTAGTTAAAAACATATATAAAAAATCCAGGATTGGAAAAAACTTAAAAATAGAGGCTAAATGTGTGAGATAAATTGACCACTTGGGTAATATGTTGTTTTTTCTCTTTAATAGAGGGGTAATTTTATCTCTTTCTGTTGCTTGTGTGTCAGGATATAGATGGTAAAACCTACTGAGAGGTCCTCCTGATGTAGTCCTTAAAGAAATATACCACAATTCCTACTAACCTTTAAGCAATGTAAAGGGAGAAAATGATCACAGAAATGGAATGCAGTGAGATTTCACTGGGTAGTATCCCCAGCACTGTCTATTTAGTTGTTATCTCTTATAATGGCTGAGTTGGTCAGTGCTGTGAAGTGCTATATCTATGAAAGGTGTGATAGCTTTTATCTTTGTCTGAGTTTTTTTCCCCAATATATGGTTAATAAACTCTTTCTTGATTTGGGATACTGATGGCTCACCTATTTGATAGGTGTTTGTGTTCTAAATCTTATCTCTTGTAAAGGTCCCTACTGGGAAATTGCAGCCATCATATAAGTTCCCTATGGGCTATCACAGGAATATCACTGTGATAGCCCATAGGGAACTTATATGATGGCTGCAATTTCCCAGTAGGGACCTTTACAAGAGATAAGATTTAGAACACAAACACCTATCAAATAGGTGAGCCATCAGTATCCCAAATCAAGAAAGAGTTTATTAACCATATATTGGGGAAAAAAACTCAGACAAAGATAAAAGCTATCACACCTTTCATAGATATAGCACTTCACAGCACTGACCAACTCAGCCATTATAAGAGATAACAACTAAATAGACAGTGCTGGGGATACTACCCAGTGAAATCTCACTGCATTCCATTTCTGTGATCATTTTCTCCCTTTACATTGCTTAAAGGTTAGTAGGAATTGTGGTATATTTCTTTAAGGACTACATCAGGAGGACCTCTCAGTAGGTTTTACCATCTATATCCTGACACACAAGCAACAGAAAGAGATAAAATTACCCCTCTATTAAAGAGAAAAAACAACATATTACCCAAGTGGTCAATTTATCTCACACATTTAGCCTCTATTTTTAAGTTTTTTCCAATCCTGGATTTTTTATATATGTTTTTAACTACGCCGTTGTTACCCTAGTTCTAATAAAGTAACCCATTTTATTATAATAATTATTTTCCTTAAATATGTTAATATGTGCTTATATAGAGCCCTATTTAATTTAATAGGTTTTATTGCCTCCACTGCTCACCTCGCTTTGCGAGGCTCGCAGGCAATGAGCTCCTTTGGCGCTCATCTGCCAAGTGCTGGGAGTTGTAGTGCCTTAACGGCTCGCCTCGCTATGCGAGGCTAGCGCTCATTGCCCAAGTGCTGTGTGTGTTAGTGCCTTAACGGCTTGCCTTGCTGCGCAAGGCTCGCAGGCAATGAGCGCCCTTGGCGCTTATCGCCTAAGGCATACGCACCACGCAAAGCGTGATGACGTCTCGTAGTTCGACAATTATAATATGTGATAAGTGACTAGTGAGACTTTAAATGTTGCTTTTAGTATAGCAATATTGATATCTGTGTAAGTGATAATTTACTATTCACAAATTATATTGACATATATATTCGTGATTTTTTTACATAAACTAATTAAATGTGATAAAATTAAAATGAAAACATGAAATAGTGAAAGAATGAAAAAAGTTCTATATATTCTATACAAAGGTGCTATACATTCTATACAAAGGTGGTGGAATTTATCCACTTAGCTGATATATAGCTTCTATGAATAGTTTCTTTGTTTACACTGTTGGTTTTATCAAGATGTCTTGAGATTAAGAGTGTCTGTCAGTATGTTGCTGATACTATTATGAACAATAAAGTTTTAGAATTCAATCAGTTATGTATATTGGATTACAAACATACATTTCCACAAGTTAGTTTTACTGCTTTTCTCACAAATGTTAATGAGTCTGACTGTGATTATCTTGTTACACTTTCTTGGCTAGTGTCACTACTACATCCTACTATTGTTCAATTGCATTATAAATATATTTATGTTGCTGAAATAAACTTTGTATGTATGTTTCTCACAATCTGTGTAATCTCTTTGAGACCACCATTTCACAAGCGACGACTTCAGCAATAATTACCTTGTGGCAAAAAAATGTCACTACTTTACCAACTATGTTTTCTGCAAACTTAAGAGCAAGCTATTAATATATCTCTTGGTTCCACTATGATAAACACTACAAGTTGGAAACTGGCACCAGGGACCTTCTGAGACCTTTGCCCGCCGATGGAGCTTCAGGCCCAGTGGACCAGCAGGACCTAGTCTCCATGTCAGGTCGATATAGCACATACACCAATGTGCCTCCACATGTGCATCACACACACTACACATGTACATGATGACCAACAAGGACACTGACATGTCAGCTCCATTTCATTAACAAGGGATAGATAGATGTGTCATTAAATCCATGAAGCTGACAAATCACTGTCATGCCTGGGCACAACAACAGTAATCAAGCAATAGAGAGTCCAATTATTGGTGTGCCCACTGCAGCCTATGCAGTTACAGAACACAGACAGAATCAAAATAGGGTTAGGAGCCAAGAACGATCCAGACCATTGGAGCTTCAAACAGGTTCAAGCTTAGATGTCAGATAGTTAGGAATGAACACATAACAATGTCTTATTCATCATACTAATGACATATACATTTCTCTTCTATCTTTCAGCATTCAGGAGGAGGTCTGGGTCCAGTGGCAAGCCAGAGGCAGATGTGTCAGCTCCATCAGAGCAGGATGTGGAGGAGCAAGGCCCCGCCCAGCAGGAACCAGAACAGGGGGAGGAGGAAGGACGAGGATCAGAGGGCCCTGGCTCAGAGGAAGGGGATGTCATTTGGGTGGTGGGGTCACCCACCGAACTTCCAGCCTCACCGCCAGGATTTGACCCCACTATCCCCCTCCTCAAAAGACTTCCTATTTCTCCGGGGCCCTCAAACGTGCCATGCAGCCAGCCACCACCTCCTTCCCCACACAGAAAGGCGCTGGCCTTGCTGCCACCATCACCGGGCATCCCCCCATCTGCATCACCCCTGGCTCCAGCTAGGCATCAGACCCTCCCCACTCCATCCCCGCCACCTCCTCACCTGGCCCTACACCGAGGACCTTCATCCCCACCACCACCACACCAGCAACTGTCTTTGGGGGATCCAGGCCAGCATCTCTGCCAATCATGCGGAGGTGAGACGCAGCCTGCCCCCCCACCACTACCAGCAGTGAGATGGCGGCCGACCACCGAATATATTGGCCCTGGGGCTAGGCGGAGGAGTACATAGGGGCTCTGAACATGTTTGTGCCTTCTCAAAGGCACTCCTCAGTGACAATCTATTGGCCACAATGTTAATGTAATCTAGCCTGGCTACAGAGTCTTGGATCTTGGCTTATGTGATGGTGATATTTTGTATGCATATAGCTACCTCCCATCACATGGTCAATGATCCTCTTCTCTATGGACACGTAGGGTTCTGCTTAACATGTCACCAATTGATGGTCACTGAGGAATGCTGTTGAGAAGAGATGCTGCAGTCAGTATGATTTTTTTTTTATCCTCCTCTGCCTTTTTTTAGTTGACCTCTTTTTTTCCGATTTTTTTCCCCACCACACTGTAGGTGTAAAACTGGATTGGATTACACAGTCGCAAGTCTGAATCATTTGTTTCATTGAGCAGATCTAGTAACAGTAGCAAATGTAGTGATTTGTGATGATCCTTTTTTCATCAGTCAGGTTGTAGTGGTGTAGTGACCACATGTGACCGTTAGGTCTTATGCATCATGCTTATTCTCGACTATGACATTACCCCCTGTAGATATCCCCTTTTTTTCTAATCATAGCCTCTTGCTCTCTCAGGACCCACCCACACCACACCCATGATATTAATGCACAGCCTTGACCACTGATGACTGTTGTCTGTGTAAAAAATAAAGCTTTGTTATACCGTTCTAACTGTGTTAGTTTGTTTTTAATGGTTGGGGTTATGGGACATCCATATACATCACATTTGTGTCACATCCCTATATATAACTAATGAGCCCTAGTTACAATGCAATAGATCACTAAATATAAAAAGGATAATAGTCATAATAGCATCAGATATCATATAATACTGAATATCACATTTAATAATAATAAAGTGTTAATTAAAAATAAAGTCCAATTAGTGATACTGTGGAGTATGAACATTTCCCTGAGGGCCTGTTAGGAATATGACAGGTGATACTGGAGTGGATTGCCAGTTCCTTCTCTAGTGGACTGTGATTTGTCTGACCTCCATGCTATGACGTGCCCACCAAGAGTGACCCTACATGGTATATTTCACAGTTTGTTGCAGTACACAAGCCCCCTCACCAACACCACTTAGCAATGCTGAAGGGGACCAGGGAACATACTCCACAATATTCTACTCTAACCCATCAGGATGGGCCGCAAAAACACATGGAGGCTGTGCAGAGGCACGTGGATCAACAGCCAACTTATCTTCATCAGGGGTAATCTCTGCTACACCCATCCTGGTAAGTCCCACTCCATTTCCAGTGGCCATGTGCCAAGATGTCTACTCATTCCAATTTTGTGAGCTCCAATTCTCTTATGCTATTCATCAATTTACATTAGTGTGGATTGCTAAGTGGTGGTGGTGAAGGGGCTTGTGTACCTGAATAAAGCTGTGAACTATACCATGTAGGGCCAGTGTAGGTGGGCAGGTGATAGCTGAGAAGTCAGACAAATACCAGTCCACTAGAGAAGGTACTGGCAACCCCCTGATGTATCTTTGGCATGCAAACCTTGTAGAACAGCACAGGCAGTGACCTAGCTGCATGTGCTGCAGTCCATGGGGTCATAGAGAGTCGGACACGACTGAAGGCCCAAACAACAAATTCTAAAATGTTCCGCGGATATTTGATATATGTGATGTGGCGGTGAAATATGCCCACTATTTATTTTCCCAAATGTAGATGTGATGAGCGAGATGTACCGTTTATACTCAAGTATAAGCCGACCCGAGTATAAGCCGAGGCACCTATTTTACCACAAAATACTGGGTAAAATGAGTAACTCGAGTATAAGCCGAGGGGGGGGGGGGGGGGGGAATGTGCTGCCCCCTGTGTCCCTCTTGCGCCCTCTGTGTCCCCCTCTTGTGTCCCCCTCTCTCTCCCATGTCTCTTCTCCCCTCTCCCTTCCCTGTGTCTCTTCCCCCCCCTATCCCTTCCCTGTGTCTCTTCCCCCTTCCTCATTCTCAACCTCCCTCCTCAACCCCAGTCCTCATCCTCAACCTCCCTCCTCATCCTCCCTCCTCATCCTCAACCTCCCTCCTCAACCCCCTCATCCTCAACCCCCCTCCTCAACCTCCGTCCTCAACCCCCCATCCTCATCCTCAACCCCCCCATCCTCAACCCCCTCCTCAACCTCAACCCCCCTCCTCATCCTCAACCCCTCCTCAACCTCCCTCCTCAACCTCCCTCCTAATCCTCAACCTCCCTCCTCATCCTCAACCCCCTCCTTATATTCAACCCCCTCCTCATCCTCCCTCCTCAACCTCAACCCCCCCACCCTCACCCCCCTCCTCATCCTCCCTCCTCATCCTCAACCTCCCTCCTCAACACCCCTCCTCAACCGTCCTCCTAAACCTCAACCCCCCATCCTCAACCCCCTCCTCAACCTGCCTCCTCAACTTCAACCCCCCCATCCTCAACCCCCTCCTCAACCTCCCTCCTCATCGACCCTCCTCATCCTCAACCCCCTCCTCAACCTCAACCCCACATCCTCAACCCCCCTCCTCATCCTCCCTCCTCATCCTCAACCTCCCTCCTCATCCTCAACCTCAACCTGCCTCCTCAACCTCCCTCCTCAACCCCCCTCCTCAACCTCAACCCCCGCATCATCAACCCCCTCCTCAACCTCCCTCCTCAACCTCAACCCCTTCATCCTCAACCCCCTCCTCAACCTCTCTCCTCAACCTCAACCCCCCTCCTCAACCTCCCTCCTCAACCTCAACCCCCCTCCTCAACCTCCCCCCTCATCCTCAACCCCCTCCTCATTCTAAACCCCCCTCCTCATTCTAAACCCCCCTCCTCATTCTACCCCTCTAAATACCCACTCCCCTCACTTACCTGCATCTAAAGCTTCTGCTCCGGCCTCCGCTCCTTCCGGCGTCTTGACGTGGAGCGCATGTGACGTCACGGCATTAGCATATACCGGGTGCCGGCACCCGGTATATGCTAATGCCATGACGTCACATGCGCGCCACATCGGAAGGAACGGAGGCCGGAGCAGTATTTAGAGGGGTAGAATGAGGGGGGGTTTAGAATGGGGGGGGGTTGAGGATGAGGAGGGGGGTTGAGGATGAGGAGGGGCGGGGGGAAAAGAGACACAGGGGTGTAGAGAGATGGGGGGGTTAAAGAGACACGGGGGGGGGATTAGAGAGACACGGGGGGGGGGGAGAGTGACTCAAGTATAAGCCGAGGGGGCCCTTTTTAGCCTTATACTCAAGTATATACGGTATATGCAATTCTATTTAAATTTTATGGTCCACAATAGCTCCCCTGGGAGTGAGAAAGGGTTAATATGGCATGCGTTTCATATTTTTGTGTTGCTATTAAATGGGGTAGTGTGTCTTTAATTGCTTCGTGCACTTTGCAGCATGGCTTTTCCTATTTGCATCTGCATGACCATTGCAACATATGATAAAAATATATTTTTAATGCTTTAATTTTCTTGGGTGATTTTTGTGCAAGTAATTGTAATGCCTTCCCATTAGAGATGTCGCGGACAGTTCGCCCTCGGACTATTCGCGGCGATTTTGGCTCTTTCGCGCTCGCATCGGACAGCGGACACATGCGCTTTTCGGTTTGCCCCCTATTCTTTATTATTGAGGAAACTTTGACCCTGCACCTCACAGTCAGCAGACACATTCCAGCCAATCAGCAGCATACATTCCCTTCCAGAGCCTTCCATCTGAAGGACAGCATACATTTTAGAATCATTCTGAAGCTGCATTCGTTGTGAGAGGACAGATAGTGTAGCTGCTGGAGATTTAATAGGGAAATAGATAGCCAGGCTGTGTATTTAGCTTCCACTACAGACCTGAAGGACTCATCTGATATCTGCTGCAAGGACAGCAACCCAAAAAGCCCTTTCTATGGCTAGAACATCATTTATTTTATTGTATAATTTTTTTCTGTGTAATCTAATTGCATATGCCTGCCTGCCAGCGTGTGTGTGTGACAGGCTAAACCTAACAGCTTATATTGTGCTTATTTTCACTACTCATACCTGGTGGTGTACCATACATTGAAAACAACCATTTTTTGCCTGTAATCTAATTTCAGTTGCCTGCCTGTGTCAGGCTCACAGCTAATATTCTGCTTTGTTTCACCAGTCATAGCTGGTGTACCATACATTTAAAAAAAACAACCCTTTTTTCCTTTAATCTAATTTCAGTTGCCTGCCTCTGTCAGGCTCACAGCTAATATTCTGCTCTGTGAAATAAAACACTTTTTTTACTGTAATCGATTGAATATCAGTTGCCTGCCTACAGGCGTGTGTGTGAGGCTTACAGCGCCTACTCTTCCAACTTTTGCCAGTGCACAGCGACACTCATATCTGGTGTCACAGTAGCTTGCACGCATAGTACCACTAATCGAAAAAAGAATGACAGGCAGAGGCAGGCCACCCCGCAGGGGCCGTCGTGATCGTGGTGCTGTGATTCCCTTTGGCCCTAGAATAATGCCCAGTTTTCAGAGGCAACGTACGCTGAACTTGAAAAGTTCTGAGGACATGGTTGACTGGCTAACACAGGACACCAATCTTCTACAGCTTCCGCTCGGAACCTAGACGCACCATCCTCCTCCAGCTTAGCTTCGGGGCACCTCTCCAGTTACCACTCGCCGGCCTGCCACCACCACCAACACTAGCACCACAGCCGCTTCACTTGATCCGTCAGCAGAGTTATTTACACATCCGTTGGAAGAAATGAGTGATGCGCAAACATTAGTGCCAGAGGATGTAGATAACAGGGATATGTCCCAGTCAGGCAGCATTACACACATGGACGTACGGTCTGATGATGATGTTGTACCCGGTGCTGCTTCCTTTGTTGAGTTGTCAGATACAAGTGAAGCGGTTGATGATGACGATGCGTCCGTGGATGTCACGTGGGTGCCCGCTATAAGAGAAGAAGAACAGGAGGAAAGTTCAGATAAGGAGACAGAGAGGAGGAGGAGACAAGTTGGAAGCAGGGGGAGGTCGTCGCAACAGTACACACCTTATAATAATGCAGACAGAGGCAACGCAGAGAGAGGAGTCTGAAGAAGAGGAGTCAGAGGAGGTTGGTGGCTTTGAGTAGGTGGAAGACCAAATACAGCAGGCGTCCCAGGGGGCTTGTTGTCACCTTTCGGAGACCCTTGGTGGCTGGGTGGAGGAAGAGACCTTCAATGACATCAGTGAGGACAAGGAACGGGACATGGCTAGCTTGGTATCCAACCTTGTGCAAATGGGGAGTTTGCGGTTGTGCAAAGGGACTGTTTGCGGTTGTTTGCGGTGCATTAAACGGGGAGATTGGTCTGTTACTGTGAAGCGGGTGTAACCCTTACACTACCTGATCAATACAACATCATACCTGATGTTTTAAAGCATGTTATTCCAAACAATTTAGGAATGCTAGGTGATTTATGCCCTTTATGGCTTAAAACCAGACTCTGCATCAACTATGTAATTTTCTGTGGGAGTTTTGCCATGGATTCCCCTCCGGCATGCCACAGTCCAGGTGTTAGTCCCCTTGAAACAACTTTCCCATCACTATTGTGGCCAGAAAGAGTCCCTGTGGGTTTTGAAATTTGCCTGCCCATTGAAGTCTATGGCGGTTCGCCCGGTTCGCCCGTTCGCGAATATTTGATGAAATTCGTGTCCGCGGTTTGCGTACCGAAAATGTTATGTTTGCGACATCACTAGTTCCCATGATTTCCCTATGTTTAAAAAGTGCACTGGTTTGATTATATTGTCCTTTAAAATGTATACATGTTGTCTGTAAACCCTTTGCGGGCCCTTTATGGAGCCTGTAATGTTTTGGCCTCCATTTGCGGGTTACGGGCTTGAACACCATGTCGTCTTTGCAAAATCATTGCAATTTAATAGCAAAATTGGAGCGTAGCAGTTACGGGCTTGACAGAACAAAGGATTTGCCGGCGGTTGACTTTTTCTCATCCCGTAAGCTTTTCTCGCTCCAAACCCACAGATCGGCAGAGGATTGCTTTATTGGCTTAATTTAAAAGCTGCAAGTCTTGCGGGCTATGTTACGAGCTACGGTTTTACAAGTTAGGGGAATTTAATGTGGCTCTGTATCGATATTGAGAATAATACATATTGTAACCATCAATAATAACCTTAAAATTTACGGTATAGCCATTTCCCCCCTCTCCCTCCCTTGTGTCTCCTTTCCCACTCCTCTCCCTCCCCTGTGTCTCTTCCCACTCCCTCCACTATGTGTCTTTCCCCTCACTCCCTCCCCTGTTTCTCTTCCCCCCTCTCCCCTGTGTCTCTTTCCCCCCTCTCCCTCCCCTGTGTCTCTCCCCGCTCTCCCCTGTGCCTCTTTTTCCCCCCTCTCCCTCCCCTGTGTCTCTTCCCCCCTCTCCCCTGTGTCTCTTTCCCCCCTCTCCCTCCCCTGTGTCTCTTCCCCCCTCTTTCTTCCTGTGTCTCATCCCCCCCTTCCTCCCCTGTGTCTCTTTCCCTCCCTCTCCCTCCCCTGAGTCTCTTTCCCTCCTCTCCCTCCCCTATGTCTGTTCCTCCCTCTCCCTCCCCTTTGTCTGTCCCCCTCTCCCTCCCCTGTGTCTGTTCCCCCCCTCTCCCTCCATTGTGTCTGTTCCCCCCTCTCCCTCCACTGTCTTTCCCCTCCTCTACTCCCTCTGTGTCTATTTACCCTGCCCCCCTCTCCTGTGTCTCTTCCCCCTCTCCCTCCTGTGTCTCTCCCCCCCTCCCCTGTGTCTCTTCCCCCTCCCCTGTGTCTCTTCCCCCCTCTCCTGTGTCTCTTTCCCCTCTCCCTGCCCTCTGCCTCTTCCCCCCTCTGCCTCCCCTGTGTCTCTTTAGCTCCCACCATTTCCCCTATCATCCTCCTCCTCCCTCATCCTCCTCCTCTCTCCTCATCCCTTTCACCCTCTCCAATTAACCCCCTCTCCCCTCATTTACCTTCATCAGCTGCTCCGGCTGGCCTTTGCTCTCTGCTCTCCATCTCGTCTTTGGCTTCGTCTGACTGGCATATACTAAGGAAGTGACGCGCTAATGACGTGAGGCCCCCTGGGGCCTCGCTATGAGCTCCTCCAGTTCTCAACGCAAGACCTGCAATGAGCACCTTTGGCACTCTTTGCAGGCAGGACCAGGTGCTTTGGGGGTGATGCAAGGCTGGGGGGGGGGGGCCTCACGATGAGTGCCTCTGGCGCTTATCACACGTCCTCGTGGTTATGGGCCGCAACGTCTCACTTCGCGAGGCTCCCAGTTGTGGCCCTTACTCCCTGTCATGCGGAACGTAGGGATGAACGCCTATGGCGCTCATCTCCACCAGCACAATGAGCGTCTTCAGAGCTCATTGCTGCTGGCAACTAGGGCTCTCACTTCACAGTTTTCACATTGCATTACCAACGACTTATGGTAACCCTGCAATGCTGACAACTATATATGTGATTCCCCATTAGGAATCTAAGTGCATTTTTTAACGACTTTTCTTGTATTCATGAACCGTTGTTATATTTCTATGTTTTTATTATTAAAATGTTAAACATTAAGTTTCAATGATTTTTCTACTCTCCTTACAGTTTAAGATTGCACCACAATTTTCATTTTTCTTGTCTGTTTGATGCATAAATAGGTGATCAGCTATCTAGGTTATCACAGCAGGTCCCAATACCCATTTGCATCAAAGTTATATTATGCAATGTTTTTGGATAAATTATCCATATACCCCATACATAAATGTATTATAAATTAAGTTCCTTGACTTCAGTAACTACAGCCAAATGATTGAAGAAACACAATGGAGACTAATTATACCATTTCCATACAAATGCTATTTAGGCACGGAATAACACCTTGGAAGCTAGGCAGCCCTGAAGGACTTAGAATCCCTAGTATGGAGGAGAAGCAAGACATTTCAATGGGCTTAACAGCTCAGAAAATTTAAACCTCATGCCAAAATATATTGCATTCCAAAAGCAATGGAATCCTGTTTGCAGCTAAGCATTGTATTAATCTATATAGCCCATTTTAAACATAAACTCTGGAGCCACTGTGGAAATATGCTCTATATTAGCATTATATTTTTGAGTTAAATTTAATTTTGCTGCAATAGGCACAACGATCTAATCACTTATGATATCTACATTTTCCTCCCATCTGCTTTTACTGTTATAATAATTTTTTTTAAAAACTCATGTACTTTGAGAAGATAGTATGATGTGGAAATGAGTCCCTTATTTCAATAATCTTGCAAAATAACTGCGAATTTACGTGTCTCCAAGTCTTTAGTGCATTTCTTAATTACAGATATATAAATAATAATTTACACAGGATGTCATGTTTTATATCGGGTCAAGGGATAGTAGCAGTCTTGAATTAAAAAAATACCCTAGATACACTCACTTTAGGCTTAGATACAATGGAACTCATTCAATTGCGATTTGGCCAATTGAACAGGGCTCTATATAACCCCAGAGCATATTTTTTTTACAGAAATTTTTAGTTAGTGAACTTCTATCCAAAAGCAAGGTCTTCACTAACTAAAAACTTCTTTAAACAAAAAAAAAATGCTCTGTGCTTATATAGAGCCCTATTCAATTGGCCAATTCACACTTGAATGAGGCCCGATGCATTGTATAATGGATGTGAATTTTTCATTTGTATAAAGGAGGAATCTGGGCCCCTATTCAATTGAAATTTGCAAAAGTTACAGAGCGATTCAATTGATCAAACCCGCAACTACCTGGTTGAAAGCCTAAACCGTAAACCATGTACCCGTATGTAACATTTCAGAGCATAATCATGATCGAATAAGGAAGGCCATAACTACTGATTTAGAAACAGCCAATAGTAAATGAGACTGTCATCATGATGTCAGTAAAACATGGAGGTCAAACCACAATCATTTAGCGTTTAGAGGTCCAATATGTACAAAATAATAAAAATGAATGACGATACTGTTCTAGTCCATGTGGATGGCTTGATATGTATTAACTCCTTGATTACAGAGATTGATATAACACAGAAATTAAACATAAAATAAATAATTTTTTATTTCAGATTTGTGAGCTTGAGACTGTTGTGCAATTAATTCTAATGTGTTTCATCGCTTTCCCAAACTTTTAAAGGCAGTATTGATTATTTATTTGCATTTACAGTGCTAAAAACAAGTGTTAACCCCTTTGCGAGTCCTATCTGGTACTCATAGGATTTTCTTCTACATTTGCCATTTACGGGTGTGAAAACATTTGCGGGCTTGAGGAATTGTAGCAATTGAATAGAGATTTGCGATTATAACATTTACAAGCTTGAAAGAGCAAAGGCTTCGATGGGTCGGATTTACGATTTTGACAACCACAGGGATTTTCAGCCTGTAACCCACAAATCATTTGCGGATAGCTAAAATACGCAAATTGAATAGCAAATTAGTTTACGAGCTACATTACGGGCTCCAGTAACTTACAATTGCCCAATTGAATGGGGGCCCTGGTATAGCACTATTCCCAAATCACTTTACACACGCTTGCTTTAAAATAAAATTGCAACTGTGTTATTGTGAGCAAATCTCTGATATCTTAGCTTGCTCCATATGAATTTAAAAGTACTGGAACTAAGTATTTCTATATTATTTTGGAGTTTGGCACATAACAATATTATACTGCTCAAGAAAGATATAATAGCAAGAAAAAGAAACAGTTTTTAAAATATCATGTTGGAGTGTAGGTTTGAACCCAAGCTATCAGCCTTATTAAATTGCAATTCGGAAAATTGTATAGGGCTCTATTTAAGCACAGAGCATATTTTTTTACAGAAGTTTTTAGTTAGTGAATTACTATCCAGAAGCAAGGTCTTCACTAACTAAAAACTTCTGTAAGAAAATATGCTCTGTGCTTATAGAGAGCCCTATTCAAATGGCCAAATCACAATTGAATGAGGCTCATAGTATATATTTTTTACAGAAGTTTTTACTTAGTGGACTTCTATCCAAAAGCAAGGTCTTCACTAACTAAAAACTACTGTAAAAATAATATGCTGTGTGCTTACATAGAGCCCTATTCAATTGGCCAAATAGCAATTTAATAAGGCTGAATGTATGTTCCAATCTTATCTATGTTCCTTTCTGTGATTTAGCTGTGAACTCTTGTTGGTTTGTTCTGCTGATGAAAGCTCTATACAAACAATGTATTGGTTATGACAAACTGAGAATGGAAGTTGGTTTATCTGGTTCAATATTTACTTGCTTTTGAAGTTCATTAGTTTAGTTTCCACGTACTGTACTAACCCCTGAAAACAGAAACAGAAATAGACTGTAAGAATACATGAACAATATAATATATTTGTTTTATTATTTTGCTTGCATTTTATATAAAAAAATATTACAAAAATGCTGTCCTTGATAAATAGATCCACAGCTAGAGTAATCTATTCTATTGTGTTGTGCACAATGGATGCTAAATATCAAAACATGTTACAAATAAGCCTTTTGGGAAAATATATAGATTTCTACATCTAACAATATATTAAATAGAAATTGTGAAAGTAAATAAGCCATTAAGGTAATGTTCTTAACATTATATACACTATTTCTGTACGCTAAGAAATGTATAATTAAGTGTACTGTTCAGGTAAAATAAAGAAACCTCAGTCTGTTATCCTTCAAACCTTAATTACTGATTTTATAAATTGACAACCTTGAAGCAATGAATATAGGTGAACAATACAGTTCAAAATAAAATGCGTAGAACAAAAGATATATATTATAATTTAAGAATATACAAAAAACTTCTATCCATTTGTATGGAGTTCCTTAATTGAAGGTTTGAGTAATGTTATTCATGCAATGTCTTTTGTTAAAAATATTTAATCCGTACTCTTCAAAGATTAGTAATACAGTAAAGTAATATATGTTACTAGACTCTGAATAGGGCATAGAAACAGTTTATAATAGCGATTTTGAATATAACAAAGTGGATCAAAATATGGACATGCAGACAAAAATGTAAAGATCTTTATATCTAGGCATTAGGAATGAACGCTTTTAATTATTTTATTGTAGAAAAGTACCATTTATACTTTTCTGGAACATATAATATGGGCAATATGTTCAACTGCACATAAGTGGAAAATATCAGAAAAATAGCAAATCAACTATTTCCTTAGCTTTATAAGTTCAAAATACAATTTGCTTTTCCAGACGCATTAAACAAAAATGTCAAAATATTTGCTTAATCTATTATAAATGTTAGAAGTTAAGAAAAAACTCACAACTGAAAAGAAATGACAGGTGAATTTTAGTTATGATATTTTTCAGTAATTATATGCATTCCAATTGAATAACGACCAGGTATTTTCTTTTTATCAATAATGCTTATTTATCACACATGAAGAAATCTGACAGTTTCCTTATTTTATTATCTAGTGGGTATTCACCAAATATCTATTAGATGAATACATGAATAAAGTTATGCCATAATTAGTCCGCTTTCTTCACAATAACACCACTATCCAAAAAGTACCTTCTGCTTCATCACTTATTTGTAACATTCCTTAAATTCAACCTTTTCTCAGTAGTTTTGCTGCTAAAATGCTAATACATGCTAACAACCTCTTTCATCTATAATCTGCTGCTCGCAGGTCTCCTTACCTCACATTTCCCTACTCTTCAGTGCATTCCAAATGCTTCTGTGAGGAGGACATTACTCCCTTTACCACTTCAAGTATCCCTGCTCTTGAAAAATATTTCTCTATTAAATTCTGCAGTTGATGGAAAATTATTCTATCCATTAAAGTAATTCATTTCTATATATCTATTTATATCTGCCATTTTGTATATAAAAGTTCTTTATTAAATAACAATAGACTACTCTTATGGAATCCGCTTCATTACAGCCCGGTTAATTTTTGCAAGACAAACTTGGATCTCATTGGCCTAATCTATATAGTTATTACACAGTACTATTTTATAACATTATTCATATTTTTTTATAAACAAATTAACATAAAAGCAATACATGAAGTAAATAACAAACATAAACTACAGATAAAAAGTGTTTGTTCGTTTTGCTCAGTCGTGTCCGATTTGCCGAGGCCTCTTGGACTGCATCACACCATTCTGATACACTTGGTATTCATGACATATATTGGCGTGGGTTGCCAGTTCCTTCTCCAGTGAGCCACAGCATGCAGGCCCTGGTATTCCCAAGTGGTTTCCCCTCTAAGTACTGACCAGGCCCAACTCTTCATGGCTTCAAGGTGGTGTGACCTCTTGGTTCCCTGACTAGAATTGAACCCAGGTCACAGCGATAAAAGCACAGAATCCTCTGGAACCACCAGGGGACCCTACAGAGACGATAGTAATGGTTTATTCAAGTAAAATAGCATTGTACAAAGAAACACCTAATTACATTTCCTAATCATTTAATTCTACAGTTTATTAGGCTAGATTGACTGAGATAGGTGTTTTCTCGCTAGTTAGATGAGAACTTTGCAATTCCTATGTTTTTCTATCAACTTCCATTTTCAGGTTGTAAAGAGGAGGGGCGCCGAAGAGGAGGGGAGACACACAGGGAAGGAGGGGGAAGACAGAGGAGGGGGAAAAGACACAGGGCAGGGAGAGGAGTGGGGACAAACACAGGGCAGGGAGAGGAGGGGGGAAGAGACATAGGGGAGGGGTAGACACACAGGGGTGGAAGAGGAGGGGGAGGTAGACACACAGGAGAGGGGGGAGAGACACAGAAGAGGGGAGAGAGACACATGGGGAAGAGAGGGGGAGAGACACAGAGGAGGGGGGAGAGACACAGGGGAGTGAGAGGAGGGGGGAGAGACACAGGGGAGTAAGAGGAGGGGGGAGAGACACAGGGGAGTGAGAGGAGGAGGGCAGGAGAGACACAAAGGAGGGAGAGGAGGGGGAGAGACACAGGGGAGTATGAGGAGGGGGAGAGACACAGGGGAGTGAGAGGAGGGGGAGACACAAAGGAGTCAGGGGGAGAGACACAGGGAAGGGAGAGGAGGGGGAAGAGACAGGGGAGGGAGGAGACACACAGGGGTGGGAGAGGATGGGGGGGGACACCTAGGGGAGGGGGGGGAGACACAGAGGAGGATGGAGAGACACGGGAATGAGAGGGGGAGAGACACAGGGGAGTGAGAGGAGGGGAGAGAGACACAGGGGAATGAGAGGGGGAGAGACAGAGAGAGAGAGGACACAGAGGAGCAGGGGAGAGACACAGGGAAGTGAGAGGAGGGGGAGAGACACAGGGGAGTGAGGAGGGGGAGAGATACAGCGGAGTGAGAGGAGGGGGGGAGACACACGGGGGAGTGAGAGGTGGGGGTTGACACAGGGGAGTGAGAGGAGGGGGGGAGAGACACAAAAGAGTAAGAGGAGGGGGACAGACACAAGGAGGGAGAAGAGAGGGGAAGAGACACAGGGGAGGGGGAAAGAGACACAGGGGAGGGGGGGAGACACAGGGGTAGGAGAGGAGGGGGGTAGACATATAGGGGAGGGAGAGGAGGGGGAGAGACACAGGGGAATGAGAGGGGGAGAGACACAGAGGAGGGGGGAAACAGGGGAGTGAGAGGAGGGGGGAGAGACACAGGGGAGTGAGAGGGGGAGAGACAAAAGGAAATGAGAGGGGGGAGAAACAAAAAGGAGTGAGAGGAAGAGAAACAGAGGAGGAGGGGGAGACACACAGGGGAGGGAGAGGAGGGGGGAAGAGACAAAGGGGAGGGGGAGACACACAGGGGGGAGAGGAGGGGGTAGACACACAGGGGAGGGAGAAGAGGGGGCGAGACGAAGGGGAGAGAGAGAAAGGGGAAGAGACACAGGGGAGGGAAATGGGGGGGAACAGACATGAGGGAGGGGGGAAGAGACATGGGAGAAAGACACGGGGGGGAAGAGACACAGGGAAGGGAGAGAGGGGCAAGAGACACAGGGGAGGGAGAGGGGGAGCAATTTACACAGAGGAGGGAGAGATGGCGAATGAGAAACGGGGGACAGGGCGTAAAAACAAAGGGGGGAAGGAGACACAAGGGAGGAAGTAGACAGATGGAGAGACTAGCATTCAGCGCCAAAGGCGCTCATTGCATGGCCCGTGATGTGTAGAGGGGGAGAGGCTCCCATTGTGTGGCAAACAGCATTGCCAGGATTTATATTTTATTGCCGTCATTTTTGACGGGCAAGTTGCTAGTTTTGTAATTACATACGAAACTGCATAAGACCCATCCACTTTGGAATATGAGCATTTGTTGCAGTTTCTTTTTTATTATTATTATTATTATTATTATTATTATTATTATTATTATTATTTCACTAGAAAGAGTGTTAACATTGCAAGAAGAAAATATAGTCAAAATAAAAACTTCTGTTTTATAACTACAAGTATTCCAGATACAAGAATAACCAGTATGCCACATGAGACTATAGCAGCTTTTTAAAAAAAAATTTTTTTTTTTTTTAAATATTAGATTAAAGTTGATTATCTTCCAGCACTTATGGAATTGTGATGCAGATGGGCAAACAGATAAATAGATCTGATGGCATCTGGTCAAAACAAAATCTTAAGAAGACACCTGTACAGAAAATAAGAAAAGAGATACCATATTGTACATTTGAAATAACATTTTCCTCGCATCAGAAAGTCAATGTAATCTTATAATCCTGGTCCAAGAAGTGTGTATTGTCCTTTATTGAAATAACTTTAAACCCAAAACTGTGTGTAACCTGTCTCTAGGCCTGTGCATCCTTTGCAATGGACCATAAGCAGAAAATTATGTTTTAAAGGCCTAGGCCCTCATTCACTTGCGATTTGGCCAAATGAATACGGCTCTAAATAAGCACATAACATATTTTTTTTAAAGAAGTTTTTAGTTAGTAATCATCTATCCAAAAGCAAGGTTTTCACTGACTAAAAACGTCTTTAAAAAAAATATGGTATGTGCTTATTTGGAGCCCTATTCAATTGGCCAATCGCAATTGAATGAGGCCCCTAGTATTGAGCAGAAAGGCTAAACAAATGTTCTAAAGTGATCACTAATATAGTTTCCGGACATGCGTTATGCTCCAGTGGAAGCTCATGCGCACTACGGAAACTATTGTACGGATTCGGGGGGGAGAGACACAGGGAAGGGGGAAATAGACATGGGAGGAGAGACACAGGACAGAGGGGAGAGACATGGTATGGAGAGACACAAGGAAGAGGGGGGAAGAGACCTGGTGAAAGAGACACAGGGGAGGGGGGAGAGAGTTAGGGAAGAGACACAGGGGAGGGAGTAGGGGGGAGAGACATAGGGGAGGGAGAGGGGGGAGAGACACAGGGGAGGGAGAGAAATGTGAGTTTTTTGTTCAGTGGTTCTATCGATATTGGCCCAACTCGATGTATATAGAAAACATATTGAAATATGAAATATTACTTTTATTGTTGTAAAATAAAAAGAAAGAAAATACATTCTTATAAAAACAAACTGATTAAAATATAAAACCACGTTTTCAAAGTTGTGATAGATTATGCTTGTCCTAACAGGTAATTTTAAGAATAATTTGCAGAGTAGAAGCATCCCTGATGCGTTTTGCTGTTAAGCAGCATTGTCAAAGAGTAATCTTTTCTTTCATATACATGAGAGACTCTGGCTCTTGTTTTTAAATGCTTTTTAATCTTTGTCCATTTTAAGACAAATCAATAAAGTTTAGTTATTTAATTCCCTGGCACTGCACTAGTATCTTCAGGCACCGCTACCTCCCCCTGTACATGTGCTGTCCGAGGCTAGGGCCTCGTAGGCCTAGGCAGAAGCACACCACTACAACGGTTATAGAATTAACAAATGTCTCCCATCCTGTTTATATGAAGTAGGTTTAAAAGATAAGGAATTTGCATTGTTAAATATCTTAGATTTCTTACAGAATGTTTTTTTAGAAGGCCTAAGTATTAGTGTTTTAAATCTACAAACATCGGCTTTTTATCAGTAACATGCATTAAAATGGTCCAATTAGCCTCTAGCCATTCATTGTTTTCAGGGCATTACTCCACATGCAGTATAAGCTTCAGCTCTTCTTGGGGTCTTCCGATAGCACTTAAGCTCTTACATCACATGCATTTGATCCTATGGAAGGTATTAATATGAGGAATCTCTGTCTATTAGCTATAACTGTCAGAAGAGTATCAGAAGCATCTTATCGGGATACAGTTGCCATTTCAGTAATAGACCTAAATTAATCTTAGAAGTTAACATCATTTTTTGTGAACATATAGATATCTCGGTATTGTGCATGATTAGCACAGTAAAATGGATAACTATCTATAGAAGCAGTTCATGAATGAAAATAAAATGAACTTGCAGAACTTGTTTGATGTGTAACCTTTGGAAGTACTACCTTATAGAACACCCAGTGAGACATTAAACACTTTTAGTGGGGAATCTCTAATAGTTTGGTTTATATCAATAAGGGTTGTAGGGTAATCCAGACACGGATTCCTTCCTTGTTAAATCAAGGGAGTTAGTGGCACCCCATTGCTGATTGTCCCTTTAACGTGAATGAAATCGAGAGAGTTGGCTGGCACTTCAGTGATAGTTTGTCCATTTAGGTGGTCAAAATTCCATGTTCAAAGAAGTTTCTCCTTGAGAAGCTGAAACTAATTTCAAGCTGCAACCTGGTAATATTCCATAGAAAAAGCTATTAATGGCCTTATTTTCAGGTGTGCCTCTCTTTTTTGGCAAAATATGTTTCTGCATGGTGTGAAGAGAGAAAGGAGAGTACTGATCTTAGGGTTAATCAGCCCTAAGTGCAGTAATAGCGTATTTTCTTTTCTGAGTTCAAATAAATGAGCACTACAGAATTATTGTTTTGAGATTGATTACAAGTAAGCTATTTCAGCATTTTTGTGTTTGTAATAAATAAATCAGATTATGTTTCTGTGCAAGTTTATGCAGAAAAGTTCATGTGACATTTGGAAACATAAAATATGCATATGACGGTTATACAGTATAATGAATTACTCTTTTACAAACTGCTTATGATTTATATAGATGCTCAAAAATAGCCGAAAAATAAACACATAAATCAAAAAGTGAATTTAAAAAGTATGAGTAGCTCTTATGCTTCATTTTAGAGAGCAACTAATTGCAAAGTAACTGAATTGCTGACTCATAATGTAATACAATACATTAATTTCTAGTAAATTACATATTTATTGATTGAGAAAAATATTTTATTTCCATGTACAATTAAACACAGAGAAATGTAGAAAAAAATGTTTTTTATGGTTTAAACATAATATAACTTATTTGCATAAAAATGAGCAGCCTTATTAAATTTCAATTTGGCCAATTGAATATATAAGCACAGAGTATATATTTTTTACAGAAGTTTTTAATTAGTGACCTTCTATTCAAAAGCAAGGTCTTCACTAACTAAAAACTTCTGTAAAATAATATACTCTGTGCTTATATGGAGCCCTATTCAATTGGCCAAAATGCTATTTAATAAGGCTGTAGGTCCTTTCCCTCTTCAAATTCTCCAAAAATTCACCAGCAGTGGCAGCAGCAGTGCCGCCCACCAATCGCCGATTTTCTTTGCCCATACCATAGAGTTAGGGTTTCGGTGAGGGTTAGGGTAACCTTCTAAGGTTACAACTTGTGTGAAATATCATCAGCGCTGCAAAATATTCACTGCTCCATCTAGCGGCTACTTGCTGGCGAATTTACAATGAGATAGATCCAAAAACTACCGTATTAGTCCGAATATAAGCCGCACCCGCATATAAGCCGCACCCGTAAAGTTGAAGGGGAAAAAATAGAAAAAAGATAGTACTCAAATATAAGCCGCACCCGTAAAATTGGAGAGAAAAAGACTCTCAAAGTGATCAGCCAATGCAAGAAATAGGCTTTTTTTGCAGGTTACAGGCTTTACAGGATGTTAGAATCACTAAAACCGTAAATCGATATTCAATGCCGCAATCTAAAGCATGAAAATCTGCACCCTTAACTAGCAATCGCGCAAATCGGCAGTCATTTTGCATTCGCGAATAGAAGTCGCACGCGTTACAAGCAAAGTTCGCAAATCGGCAATGATTTTTTGACGGTCGCGAATATAAGCCGCACCGTTAACTCGCAAGCTCAAAAATCTGAAAAAAGGTGCGGCTTATATTCGGACCAATACGGTATATTGTACGCCACCTGCACTGCACTCTCAACAGGTTTGATCATAGCAGCCATGAAATTTAGAACTTCAATTGATGACTTCAGAAAATGGCAGGGCCCTTATATACTTTTTTAAAGTATTTTAAATATGTACTATGAATCTTAAGTACCTGTTTTATGGAACAACAGTAACAGAGCAGTAGGCACACTATAGTACACATTAGTTCAGGCTGGCAAATCCTTAATTTTCCTAATTTAGGCAATTTCTTTAATATGCAGCTTGTGATCAAGATCCATTCAGCTAAAATGGACACCATTTGTTTTGTTTAATATCTTAGAGTAAGCGCTACTGAACCATTCAGCAAAATTTGTAACATATACAGAATAATTGAGCTTACCTTTTGATTCATTATTCTAATTAGTCTAACCACAGGTTATTTTGTCTTTTGATAGAGCTTAGTCAAATGTCAGGTGGCTTGAATGAGCAGGTTTTTAGAGAGTTGTGAGAACCAGTGAAATTTCCATCCTTATTAGAATATGCTCACTCAGAGCCTCATGCAATTTGCCAAATCACAAGCAGAGGAGCAGAGTTGGGGCCTCATTCCATTGCGATTTGGCCAATTGAATAGGGCTCTATATATGCACATGACATATTTTGTTACAGAAGTTTTTAGTTAGTGAAGACCTTGCGTTTGGATAGAAGTTCACTAACTAAAAACTTCTGTAAAACAATATGCTCTGTGCTTATATAGAGCCCTTTTCAATTGGCCAAATCACAATTGAATGAGGCCATTGGATCATTGGGATGGTAAATGACTTTCATTGAATTCAAATTGAAATCATTACAAAATGTATTGGGATTTAACCAAGCTTTGGCCCCCCTTTGCTTTATTATGAGGGCTACTTATACTTCTCCTGTGGGATTCTTGACCACAGCAGAAGATCTGGTTGTTGTCTGATATGAAATGCCCCATTCCAGTCCATTTTAGTTCACTAATTGGCAGGATGTTGATGTTCAATTTTGTCATCTCATGTTTGACCATGTCCAGTTTCCCTTGGTTCATAGTTCATATGTTCCAGGTTCCTATGCTAAATTATTCTTTGCATCAGCAGACTTTCTTTTTTCCTGCGTACACAACTGCATTAGTGTGTCCTTTTGACTTTGCACTCACCGCCTGCTACTCCCCAGTAATGAGGTAGTCACTATCTAACCTGATGGGCTCATCTTGTGGCATCATATTGTTATGTTTCTAGTTGTGCTTTTCCAAAATGTTTTCTTGGGAAACATAATTAAGTGGGTTGCCAGTTCCTTCTCCAGTGGATTGCTCTTTGTTTTAGCTCTCTGCTATAACCTGCCCATCTTGGCTGACCCTACATGTTATAGATCACAGCTTCAATTGAGGTACACAAACCCCTTCACCACGACAATACATGAACCAGAAGGGGGGCCATAAATACACAGTAATTGAGGTTTACATTATGTGCATTGTGAAATTATCCAGTGAAAGGCAGACAGAAACCCAATTGAAACATTGCCAGTTGTCTCATTGGGAGAAAAAAATCCTTCCTGATTCTAAAAACAACAATTTCAACTGCAATCTAGTATTTCCATTCATTAAGGTGAAATAGATTTTCTCTTACCTAAAGGGGTGTTGATTACCTTTTAGCAAATAAGTGAGTGGAAACAAAAAATCAGCCAACTGGAGAAAGTGTGGCTCCTTTCAACTATGTTCTTCTCTGATTGTCTGGTTTAATGTGTGTTTGAGTGAACCCGATGTGATGAATTTCACAGGGCCAGTAGTTCTGAAATGAGAGGCATTTGAATATCTTAAGTAAATATGACCAGAAACTGGAGATCTTTTCTAAGGAGAAAAGTCTTGAAGATCTGCCAGTCTGGCTAACAGGATAATATAGAACAGGAGAGATGTACCAAGAGGCCTTTAAGATTATCAACTTCTTAAATAAATTCTTGCATATATAAAAATATCTGTCTGAGGCCCCTTCTTGTGAGCTTACAATAAAGAGGAGATTATAGAAAATGGTAGAGACAAGAAATGAGGGAAGCACAAGAGAGGCTAAAGCAAAATAATCGTATTTGTTATATATAAAGGGTTTAAAGAGGTGGTTGGAGTATTAAAGTGACAGTTTGGTGAGTTGGCCAAAGGTCTTTAAGGATCTGATAATGGGGATAAGTGAGAGTGGTAGTCAGAAGGACCTGAAGATCAAAAAGAAGCTTTGGAGAACTAGGGAAAGGACAACGTAAGATGTTGTGCAGATGTTGTGGAAAAAAGGATATATTAATGCTCATGAACTGGAATAAAAGAGAGATTGTGTCTGCTTTGGATAAGCCAAGAGCAGGAACATAAGTTGGTAGGAGAATCACACAAAGCTGACTGAATACTGAATATTGTATGGGCAAAGGAGGAGAAAACAGCAAACTGCTTTACTTTAAGCAAAGCAGTTTTTGTTTTTAGCACATATAATCTAACATGTGAACCAAATAGTTACCTAGAATACAGGCGTTAAGAGACACCAAATTAAACGGAGACATTTATCTCTCAATTTTAAAAGAACTATTGCTTGAGTCGATTCAGTTGTCAATTGTAAAATGGTGCGATAATAACATTTCTCATAGGAAATAGAGTGAATCTGGGTAACTGTCTTCTATTTATTTTAAGAAATGTTGTCGGTATGTATGATCTTAACTTGGAATAAAATAATATATGCTAATAATCTTTTGAGAACAATATGTATACTAAATGATAACCAGATGTACATAATTTATCCTAATGGGTTAATTGATATGAACTTTTAGACTGGATTCCTAGCTGAAGGATTATTTATGTTATGCGATATACTGTATAATCATTTCAATATTTAAAGCAATTGCTATGCAGAAATGTTTACTTTTCTGCTGAGGGAGGACAAAACCCTTAAAATTCTGCATTATCTCCTCGGCAAATATTCCTTGCCCTTACGCCTTATTTGTAAATAAAATGTATTCTGTGATTTCCCTTGACTGTCCTTGCAAAAGATTTGAATTCATAACAGAAAACCTGAGTCTATTTATTTGCACATCTGGCAAGAGATTATTTATAGTGGCTGCATGTTTGAATATCTTCATAGTTTCCTGATGCTGAATTAAATCTCACACAAGCAGAGCTTGATACTTTTGTAAATTTCAAACTTTATGTTCTAAAATATATTAACATAAAAATAATATTTTTTTCCTACAAGTTTCTAAATGCTAAATAAACAGATGCATATGTTGGCATTATGTGCAAGTTCTTGGTATATCGATGTCAGTGACAGATGATAAAATTGGTTCCATAAGTGTTTCTTACGTTAGGCAGCTACCTTTTGCAATGATTTATATTCAGGAGAACATGGTGCTAGAAGAAGACAAGAGGTACAATAAATAATATTTTCCTGAATCTGTTACCACTTAATTGAGGAGAGTTTAAGATATCATAGGAACTAATCCAGCTAAAATATATTATCTTGTTATAGCAGTATTAAGTTGCTATTGCCCTACATGAAAATAGAAGCTGGTTTCAGATACAACTTGTACAGATTTAACAAACAATGTAGCTGTTGTGTTTACAAAAGAGATATTATAAACAAACAACACTTGATGTGATTTGCATATAACCAGGACACGGTTATGATATAGAAGAAGGCTCATTTAGTATTTCAATTATTGATAACCATAATATAATATGTTCACATAAAATAAACGTGTAATATATATTTATTTAATATTATTAGCATACAAAAATGAGTAAATAAATCTGTATGGAATTACAGGGTAATATTTAGATCACTCTCAATCAGCTCAAGGCCCAAGAGCCCCTTGGAGGAGAGAGAAGACTCCAAACACTCTCCAACTTGTAAGGATCTCCATAGAATAAAGTGGCTGCCGGAGAAGTCCAACCTGTCTCTGTAGTGAATATACACCAAATACATCAACAATATTCCTATCTTTCATAGTGAAGAGTGGTCACCATCTAAGCTTTTGAATGTAGAAGGAATAAGGGAAATAAATAATATGATCTATATTAGTAATACATTTTAAAAAATGCCAAATTAAAAATATAAAAACAATATGTTTGATGACTTACTACTGGATGAAAAAGCATATTTCTAAAGGTAATTTAAAGCAGTGATACATATATGGGTAGCTCATTAGTGACCAAAGTTTTTGAATTTAAATTTAAAGATGTAAATATTAGAATTGTTGGATATATGAACATTTTGTCAAATTCTTCTGCAGTTTACAATTCTCTATTAATCACAGGGTGGAAGAATTATGTTGTTACTGCTGTAACACACAGTTTTTATGTCAGGCAATGACTATTGTAACATTTCTGTTAGTAGATATCAGGGGAGTGGTCACTTTGTAACCATTTTTTAAGCCAGTCAGTGGCTTTTAAAATGTTTATGTTTATATATAACAGGTAAATGGTCAGTTTGAACATTTCCATTTGTGGGTAACAAGTAAGTTGTAACTTACTCACACACAGCTCAGGGAAAGTGCCAGGGAGCCTGTGACTGAGGTTGCAAGGTAATTTGAGGCATGTTTTGGCTTTTTCTCCAATCGAAAACTGCTGAAGTAGGGGAAAAAATGGCGGACGAAAAAAATCAAACAAACCGAAAACTAGGCAGAAGGATGTAAAACGCAGCCGAAGGACGGAAAAGGCAGCCGAAGGACATAAATACCAGCCCTAAGCACTAAGACTTAACGCAAAACAGTAACACTTAACTCAAGCCAGAAACACTTAATCAAAGGCAGTAACACTTAATCAAAGCCAGTGACACTTAACCCAAGGTAGTAACACAGGGAGAGAGGCTCGCAATGAGCACCAAGGGTGCTCAAGTGCGAGGCCTATAAAGTACACAGGGGGAGAGGCTTGAAATGAGCACCTAAGGTGCTCATTGCAAGCCACATGATGAGCGCCAAAGGCGCTCATTGTGGGGCTCGCAATGAGCACCAAAGGTTAGCAAGTTGTGGCTCGCAATGAGCACCTGATGAGCGCCGAAGCTGCTCAGAGGGGCCATAACCTCACATTCGGTGGCAAACAGCATTACCATGGCTTCAAATTCTAATGCCGTCATTTTTTAACAGGCAAGTCGCTAGTATAAATATATAATATTTATTTATATTTTTTGATATTAAAAAGATGTGACAATTGTATTTATAGCTTCAATTAATAAAAATGTGTTTATTTTTGTTAAAATAAGATATAGTTATATACAATGCATTAGAGGATTAGTTCTTAGGCAATGTGATTTTGTGATTTTTATTAACCCCTTGAGTACTGGATTTTCTGTTACCCTGGATTTTGTATCATAAAATGTGCTTAATGCTAACATATTATATTTTTTAATTACACATATGTTGATATTGGATTGTTAAGTGTCAAATAATGTTAAAATGCCATAATTTTGTAGTGCTTTTTGTTCTATACTGTCACTTTAAATGCTTCTGGGGTACTCAAAGGGGTTGAAAACTACTTGCGAGTGGTCTTTGGTACATGTAAATCTTTCTTCTGCTTTTTGCAGTTACGGCAGTGCCCTTATTTGTGAGTGATCCATGAAATCTTATTAGCATAGGGTTTGGGTGTCAGAGTGTATGGGAGTAAATTGCAATTTATTGTCATTACAAAAATCAATGGAGATTTTTGCATTGATTTTTGGCTTTGTCGAGAAGTTCGCTCATAGCAGTGACCCGTAGCATTTTTCTTGACATGTTTTAGTGATGGGGGATTAACATAGCTAGGTAGGATTTACTGTGCATTGCCGGCACTCGCAATTAATTTATCAGGGCTCTAAATTGTCACTTTATAACATAAATTTTTTGTGAATAAGAGGTAATTTGAAACTTTGTAACCAATTTTCAGGTCAGACAGTAGCTGTTATAATTTTTCCTTCTGTAAATGACAGGTGATAGTCATTCTATAACCAACCAATTTATTACTCAATTGCGTTTTAAGTAGTGAACTCCTAAATAAGATTGTCCACTACTAGTAAATCATTACTGAGCTATTCAGTATTTTTGTGCTACACTAATAAACATTATTATAATTAATAATTCAAAAATACTAGTTAGCTGCTTTGATGTGCTAGTTAGTAATATTGCAAGCTTGTTTACTTTCGGCTATGGCAAAGATTTCACCATGCAGTTAGATTAAAACACCCACCTTATGTGATTATTTGACCTACTACTTAGCAAATTGAGCCACATACTAGAATAAATAATGTGCACACACAATGCTGAATATTTTAGAAATTATTTTCTGTAAGAACAAACTGCTAGTAAAATGTGTATACAGTTTTCACTGCTCTTTAGGCTGAAACTGACTTGGTGCTAATTCTTAAATCAATTTTAGACATTCCTAATAATACCAATTAATCTAAATTATATGTTCAGTTATAATACAAACTAGGGTAATGGGCTGACTAAGCTAAGAAGAAAGACTAATCAAAGTG
This sequence comes from Discoglossus pictus, assembly GCA_027410445.1. Classification (NCBI taxonomy): domain Eukaryota; kingdom Metazoa; phylum Chordata; class Amphibia; order Anura; family Alytidae; genus Discoglossus; species Discoglossus pictus. The sequence goes on from CM050163.1 coordinate 376,712,207, forward strand.
AGTTTCTCTAGAAAAAAAGGCACCTAATAGGGGCTATGATTACCTTATATAAATACATCCAGGGTCAATTTGAGGCTTTGTCAAGTGAACTTTCTGTACAAAGAGGTTTTCAGCTCACAAGAGGACATCCCTTGAGTTTAGAAGAAAAAAGATTCCACCTTGAAGAAGAAAAGGGTTCTTCACAGTAAGGGTGGTTAAACCGTGGAATTCTCTACCAAAAGAAATTGTGACAGCGGATTTTGATATTTGATATTTAAAAAAGGAGTTGGATATATTTTTAAAAATAAAAATAAAAAAGTAATTCAGGGTTATCCTGGATAACTAGAGAAAGAGTATTTATTTAGGAAGTAATGTAGTTGCCAGTACCAGGTGTCAGGAAGGATTTTATTCCCATTATGATACATTTGATACTGTTTTAGTAATGTTTCAATGGGTTTTCTCTGTTTGATTTTCTCTGGATGAATTAACAATTAATCCATTAGTCCATAACAGAGGAGATGGACTAAAAGTTTTTTTTCAATTTACCATGTAACTATAGAGCATGAAACAGATTATTGGTATTTGTGGTGGTACAAATCCAAGATGCTATTGCATAGTGAAGATAATCAAAGTAACACAGTTGATCCTACTGTGACTATAACTATAACAAATATATCCACTTGCTTATTCACTTTCAACAGGTTTGATCCTAGTAGCCCTGAAATTTAGAACTTCAGTTGATGACTTCAGAAAATGGCAGGGCCCATATATACTTTTTTTTTAAAGAAATCCTTTCTGTATTTTAAATGTGTACTATAAATCTGAAGTACCTGTTTCATGGAACAACAGTAACAGAGCAGTAGGCACACTATAGTACACATTAGTTCAGGCTGGCAATTCCTTAACTTTCCTAATTAATGTGATTTATTTAATATGCAGCTTGTGATCAAGATCCATTCAGCCAAAATGGACACCATTTGTTTTGTTTAATATATTAGAGTAAGCGCTACTGAACCATTCAGCAAAAATTTGTAACATATACAGAATAATTAAGCTTACCTTTTGATTCAGTATTCTAATAACACTGGTTATTTTGTTTTTTGATAGAGCTTAGTCAGACCTATCAGGTAGCTTGAATGAGCAGGTTTTAAGAGAGTTGTGAGAACCAGTGAGATTTCCATCCTTATTAGGATATGCTCACTCAGAGCCTCATGCAATTTGCCACATCACAATTACGTGAATCATAATGTAGCCCGTAAATGTAACAGAATAAAAAAAAATAAAAAAAAATATTTAAATGTTTTATTTCCATGTTATATTGATTCCGGGGGATTCAAGGGGTAATACATATCATGGAACCTGCATGTACTAGAACAGTCGCTTTAATGATTTTTATTGATTTCTATATTGCTGAATTGTGAGTCTGATCACAAATTTTACTTCTGAACACTAATTAATTGTAGTTTAAACTACATGTTTTACTGATGTCATGATTTACTAAAAAGTATTGCGAGTGTAAAGAAGTAAATTACAGGCTTGCTTAAATATTGTCAGATCATATGATCATGCCCCCTGAAATCATACTTATGAGTGCATGGTTTGCGTGTGGAGGCTGTAAGAGGGCAGTTGCGAGTTAGAGATGAATACATCTAAATGTTCAGAAGAAATGTAACCCACAGTCAAAAGTTTAGTATGGAGGCAATTGTGGGCTTGCAATTGAATGAGGATCTCAGTCTTTAGAGCTGACATTATGGCAGGAAATGGGTTAGAGTGTTTGATTTGAAAAGATGAGTGTCATAGTAAATAATATCAAATAACTGGTTTTATATTTGCTTTTATATTAGAGAAAAGCCTTAGTTCTAACTCTTCATGATGGAGTAAGATATCTCCACTTTTTCAAAGTTGTATACATTTTGTGATGATGATGATGGTTATGTCTACTTCCAAGTATATCATTTAAGCCATTTTTGAGTGGAACTGTAAGTTTTTTTCAACTATGTTAAGTGGGGTTAAATGTTTGGTAATCTGCACTTCATATGTTTTCTATGTAGCCTTTATCAAACATAGTAAAGGTTTATGCCAGCTTGATAAATAGTCTCCATAGAAAACATAAGAAGTGAAGATATTTTATTGAGGTACCAGTGAGATGTTTTGGAAATATACCCAAATGAGTTCTGGAAAGTGATATTTAGAGATTCTGATTTTGTATTGCTTATTTAGAAATCAGTATCTTATGGGAATGATGGTGTACTGGCAGGTAATGAGGCTTCTGGGATTGTGCTGAAAAAAATGATATCACATATAATAGTTGTCAAACTACAAGACGTTGTCACGCTTTGCTTGGTGCTTATGACTTTGGCGATGAGCTAGCCGTTAACTCAGAGCACTTAGGTGATAAACGACAAAGGCGATCATCGCCTGCGAGCCTCGTGTAGCAAGCCATTAACTCGCAGCACTTAGGCGATGAGCTCCAAAGCGTGGCGAGCAGTGAAGGCAATGAAACACATGGAACTTAGGGGAACAGCCTGGATGTCTGGGAGTGAGGTGGAATGCAAATTTAAATACATTTGGGCAAGTTTCGATATTTGAAAATTGCCTAAGCGAGAAACAAATTGCAGCCCCAAAAAATGAAAACTAGGCTACATGAGCACGGACCGCGTAAAACACCGCCAACCGCATAGCACTTCACACAGGAACGTACAAGGTACAAAATACACTATTACAAAGGAAAAAAAAATATAGAAGATACAAAAAATACAAAATTAACGGCCGAACCGTGCAAACCAAAAAACACAACAAAATCATAACACACAGCACAGGGGAACAGCCAGGACTTCTGGGAGTGAGGTGGAATGAAAATTTAAGTCCATGTGGCCAAGTTTCGGCACTCCAAAATCGCCTAAGCAACAAAAAAAATGGGCGCCACCAAAAATAAAAACGAGGCTACACGACCCCGGACTACGCAAAACACCAACAACTGCGTAGCACTTTTACACAGGAACGTACGAGGTACAAAATACACTATTACAAATGACGGAAAATGCTCGTGAGTCATGTAACACAAATGACCCCATTTTACAACATTAACTTGCAACTAATAACATTACGAATCTAAAATGGCGCTTTACACAACTAAACGCAGCCTATTTCTGAATAAATATTCTTTTATTAGAAGGTATGCAAAATCCATACATAAATAAAACATTCTTAACAGTCATAAATGTCAGTTTTATCAAGTCCTCTAAACATAAAATTATCATTTTGCAGCATTTAACTGACTAAACCTTCTTGTTTTTTTTTATTTTTAGTGAGAAAATTTTCTAGCGTCTAGGCTGGTTTTTCCAACCATATAAAAAATACAAGGCAAAATGAGCCAATTAAATTCTAGAGTACACAATCGATAGGAGTATACAATATAATATGTATTACCTATCTATATTAACTAAACTATCATATACCATATCCCAGAAAAGAAAGAGAGAGAAAAAAATATATATATATATAAACTAAATAAAAGAGTCATTGGCCCCTCATGGCGGCCACAAAGCAGTCCCGGCTTATTTCTCCCTCTTACCTCAGATCCTTTCCGCCATCCAGCACCACTGAAAGGTCTCCAAAGCTCCCCCACTCCAGTCCACTCCTCAGAATCGCTTCAAGCAAATACAGGCATTATACTAGGGGAACGCTAAAGGAGGATGTTATCCAAGGGTCCCAAACTATCTGAAATTGGGGCATCCTATCTAAAACAATATGAGTTAGCCTCTCATAATAAGCAAATAGTTGATCTTCCTAATTACCTCTTGAAAGTTTAGATTCATGTCCTTCCATCTACTAGCTATGTGAATCTTTGAAGCTAGTGCCATTATTTGAAACAACTTGTTCTGGGATTGCGACAAGTTTTTAATATGGACCCCCAGTAAACAGGATTCAATTGAAGGAGCTACTTCTTTATGAAAAAGTGTGGAGGCTAAACGGGTCAATCGTTCCCAGAGATTCTGGGCACGTGGACAGGCCCACCAAACATGAATATGATCCCCCACATCCTGGCATCCCCTAAAGCATTTGTTACTCTCCTGTGGCCTAAACTTCTGCATTTTATCGGGAGTACAGTAGGCCCTGTGAAAAACTTTGATTGATGTTTCTAATAAAGCCGAATTAAGTGATCCTTTTGAAAGATTGGAGCAAGATTCAGTCCATTTGTCCCAGTCCCACTCCACCCCCAGATCCTTTTCCCAATGCAGCATAAACTTGGGTTTTTGGCCCCCCGAAGTGCCCAGAAAGGTGTTATACAAAGAACTCAGATTACCCTTGGCAAGTGGGAGATTTTTACAGATAACTGATAGCCAGGAGGCTCTGGGGGGCCCGGAATCCTTAGCCATCTTGGTAACCCAACTTCTAATTTTTAAGTAATTGTAGAGTTCTGTAGTTGGCAAGTCGTGAGTCGTGCAAAATTGGTCATAGGTCAGTAGTTTGTCATTGGCGAACCAGTTCCCTATGCGATCCAGGCGTCTGGAGGTCCACCAAAATCTAGACATAGAACTTGAATCTGCTAGAATTTGTGGGAAGGACATAACTGATAGAAGGGGTGATAATTCCGTGCTAAGTCGATGCCTAGATCTAGCCCATCTCCAGGCCTGAAGCGCCAAGGAGATCATGGGGTTTTGATGAGTTATGAAAGGGGCAGAGTCCTCAGGCATCCAAACCAACTTATCCCAACTATTTGGGGACATTTGATAATTTTCCATAAAAACCCAAGATGGATGGTGTTTCGTAGAGTGGGCTCTAGGCAAAGGAGCCAAGTGTGCAGCTTTAAGATAAAGTCTTAAATTCGGAGTCGCGAGGCCACCCCTATTCTTGGAGCGAAACATCACCTGCCTGGGAATGCGAGGGCGTTTATCGTCCCAAATGAACTGGGAAATGCTATTCTGGAATTTGTCTAGGTCTTTAAGGGAGAGAGGGATAGGAAGGGATCTAAATAAGTATAGTAATTTAGGTAAGATATTCATTTTCACAGCCGCAATGCGGCCTGTCCATGAAATCTTAAAGCTCCTCCATTTCTGCATATCCAATGTCAGAGATCTATACAAGGGAGGAAAATTTGCCCCGTACATATCCCCAAACTTGGAGGTAAGTCTGACACCTAAGTATTTTATAGACTGTGCGGCCAAATAAACTGGTGATTAGCTTTGAGGATGTCAATCTCCCCCTGCGGCAATCTGATCCCCATCGCCTCAGTCTTCTCAACATTCAGCTTGAGACCCGAGATTTTGCCAAAGTCCTGGACAGTGGACATGAGTGCAGGTATGGATGAAAGGGGATTGGTCAGGGTGCAAAGCATGTCATCCGCAAATAAAGAGCATTTGAAATGCTGGAGGCCTACCTGTACCCCCTGGATGACTGGGTTGGCTCTAATCGCTTGTGCAAGGGGTTCTATAGCAAGAGCAAATAACAGTGGGGAGAGCCGACACCCTTGCCTGGTCCCTCTTTGAATGTGGATGTCGACTTTGTGATCTCCTGGGAGTTTTAGATTGGCTGCTGGGGAGTCATAATATCTCTTAAGTAAATTAATAAAGCGTCCCTTGAATCCAAATTTGTCCAGAATCTTATATAAATATGGCCATTCTACCGTGTCAAAAGCTTTCTCTATATCTAAAGCTAAGAGACAGACTGGTATATTAGACTTCTGAGCCATGAACTGTGCGTTCATGACCCTCCTAACATTGTCCCAGGCCTCTCTAAAGGGAACAAACCCAGTTTGGTCCTTGTGGATCAAATCGGGTAGAAATTTAGAGATGCGGGTGGCCATAATTTTCGCCAAGATTTTGACATCCCCATTGATTAGGGATATAGTGCGATAATTTTTCACCTCTAAAGGGTCCCTGCCATCTTTTGGGAAAATCACCAAGTCAGCCCGGTTTAACTCCGGGGGCATAGGCTCTCCGTTTAATATGGCATTAAGAAGAGATGTCATGTGGGGGTAAGAAGAGGTTCAAATTGTTTATAATACAAGTTAGTAAAGCCATCCGGTCCTGGGGATTTGCCCAACTTAAGATTCTGGATGGTAAGTTTAACCTCCTCCTGTGTTATTTCTAAATTCAAATCATCCAGTTGATAATCCGGTATTTTAGGGAGGTCGCATAAATTTAGAAAGGAGTCTATATCTGATCCACTGCAGTGGGTTTGCGAGGAGTATATTTTTTTGTAATAATTTTGAAACGTTTTTTGGATATCATTCGGGCTGTAGGAGATTTGACCGCCAGGCATCCTAATTTGGGTGGTTCTGGGTTGGGAGAATTTATTGTTTAGTCTTTTAGCCAAAAGGGAGTCAGGTTTGTTAACGCAGCCTATTTCTAATGCACAGTTGGAAAATTCATGACACTTTCTCCTCAGGGTAGCAACACTCCAAATGCACATTATATGCTGCAGGAAAATAACAAGAGATTGTTAGCTCTTCAGGCTATTGATTGCTGGATATATTAATTACAAATAGGTATAAGTATATTCATTTATTAAGTAACTAATTAATTAATTATTCGTTAACAAAATATAGATATATATATATATAAATATATATGTCTTTGTGATGAGCCCCGAAGGTGCTCAGATGAGCAAAAGTATACAAGAGGAGAGGCTCACAATGAGCGCTGAAGGTGCTCAGCATGAGGCTTGCAGGTCCTCATAGTAGGAAAAACTTTACATTGTGTGGCAAACTGCATTGCCATGGCTTCAAATTTTATTGCCCGTCATTTTTCATGGGCAACTCGCTAGTCATGTATAAACATTAATATTTTCAGATTATTTCTGATTCCTCAGAAAAGCAATGCTTGTATTTTAGTTAATTTCACAAGCAAGATTTTCTAAGGTGAGTATAGTAGACCAAGAGGGGGCAGAACTGTCAGCTGAATTAAGGGGATCTGTTAATACTCAATTACTTTTACTTCTATAGTGGGATGTGGATAAAAAAAAAACACTGAATAGGTGAGAGAGCCTGTCTTAGGCTAAAAAAAAGACCTAAAGCCAATAATTTTAGTGAATGCTTTCTCTATGTGCACAAGAAACCATGGAGATTGAATTTTCTTGGCTCAAGAAGACAAAACTTGTTTTAGTAATTTTAACTTGATCTTTGGAAAGTGTTGTTGGCTAGGACTTGAGCATAGATTGTGCATGTTTAATATGGCGAATGTGATGATCGGCAAAGGTATTGGCAAGTGTGATGATGTAAGTTTTGGAAATTACGTTCTGTTTTTCTGCAAAGCATCTTTTCAATTAGGTTGACACCACAAATTAATCAGTGCTAAAATTTGGTGTGTTTTTGGTCTTTTAAGAAAGGATCTTAAATATTTGCTATGTAGCATTAGAATTTCTTACTACCCAATTCAGAGACACATATACTTGCAAGTCAAAAGTGAATTTCAGGTTTGTCTGTGGAGCCTCCATAAATCAAAATGTGGGTTCAATAACTAAATTGAATAACCCATAAAGAACAAAGAATAGTGAATAAACAAATAATGGAATATAAACATAAATAGTGTCATAATACATTAGTCCCAGTCTCAAGCCAACTGAACATGCCCTTCCGTTTTGGGTGCTTGTGTCTCCAATCTAGGGAAAGTCCGCTATTAGGGTATATCAAGCATAGGATTGTAGAAGGGGAACAGCAGGGTGTTTTGGGGTTAGAAAAAGAAGGGAGAGAATTGTGATTTATGTAAAGGCACAGGATAGGGATTCAGGTCTAACAGTCCTGTCACAAGGTGTGATACCTCTGATTCAACAAAGCCATTAAGTCTGCTACTGAAACTGTCTTTTGTTTATGGAATTCCATTTTAATGTTCCTATCTTATCAGTAGGTTATAATATCAGGCTCCTATGTCTGTACATTTTCTCATCTTTATTGAATGTGGGCTCTTTGATGTAGCCTTTTGCCACTTTTCTCTTTGTTGGCATCCTCTATGGCATCCTTAATTCCTGGAGGCAAAAAGCCACATGTGCTTTCATTGACAGATATACTGTAGGAAGTCTGGCATTGAATCAAAGAAAAACACACCTTTCAAGACTAGTAATATCCAATGAATGAGGTTCAGGTGTACTTTTACATAGAATTATGCAGACAGTATCAGACAGGCATATATGCAAATGAAATGTAACCTTTATTGATTATCTGACATATAAAAATAATATTGATTTATGTGACACAATGAGTTTATCATATTTAGAGGATTTTAAAGCTACAATAGTAAAGGTATTGCTTTAAATTATTTATAGATGGTGGCTGGTTAGTCTTTTTGATTAGTGAAATTGTTGTGAAAATTCTCTATTGTAGTGTAGCGGACGATCTATCTTTAAAGTTTATTTGCAAAATATAAAAAAACTAGCGAATTGACCGTCAAAAAATGACGGCAATGAAATTGAGCTAATGATGTTTGGTGTATATAATGTGGCTGATTTAGCGTTCTTTGTTTTCTATGTCGCGCGACTTTTTCGGAATATCCGTAGCTGTTTGGTGGTGTTTTGCGTGTTTAGGGACCTTTAGCCTTGTTTTCGTTTTGTTCGGTGGCCATTTTTTCTCTCGCTAGGTGATTTTTGGGTCTCTAAACTCCGAAATTTGTGCTTAAATGGAGGTGTAACTTCACTAGCAGAGGTCCTGGGTGCCCCCCCCCTTGCTGTGAGTAACCTTTTTATGCGTTTGTTGTTTGTATTTATTGTGTTTGTAATGTTTTTGGGGTAGTGCGGGTTGCGTCCTTGTTTTTTAATCTTGTAGGTGTTTTTCTGCAAATACGTAGGTGTTTGGTGGTGTTTTGCGTCTTTAGACTGCAGTAGCCTCCTTTTCGTTTTTTTTGGCGGCCATTTTTTCTCTCGCTTAGAGAATTTTTGAGTGTCTAAACTCTTTTAATTTGAGTTAAATTGAGGTGTAACTTTAGTTTTCGAGGTCCTGAATGCTCCCTCTTCCTGTAAGTAAGCTTTTTATGTACTTGTTGTGTGTATTTGTTGTATTTTTCATGTTTTCATGTGCGCGTGACGCGGACGATTTTTGCGAGGTCGTAATGGTTTGTAACGTGTGTCGTATTTTCCTTGCGTAACGACGTAAATTTTGCGAGGGTCGCAGTTGCTGGCCAGGAGCGCCTTCGGCGATGATAAGTGTTTGAAAAAGCCCATGCGAGTCCTATTCAGTACTCTTAACATTTTATTTTTAATAATTTTTAATTCATTTTTTTATTATTTAGCACTCATAAATCTTGAGCTGTGCTAAAACCAATTGAGTTCTAAGGCTGTTTTTTGTCTAGCCCGTAGTGATTGTGTGTGGGGGGGGGAAGTAACTCAGAATTGGAATGTGAGTAGCTAAATATATCCAATTGAATATCTGTAACTTTTAAGAGCTGCTTCACAAGTTCGAGTAATTGCGATTTGGCCAATTGAATGGGGCCCTTAGTTAGTCAATTGAATGATTACAGCAAAGTTGGAGACATGCACCAAAGTGACGACACCAGTCTAATCAATAGCCCTGATGTTCACACTTTTGCATGCAAGACTTTTATGGAGGCCGAATAGGGCTGTGAAAGTCATGTCCTTAAATAGGTAAGTGTCATGTGTCAAGGCTAATATTATCCCCTTTCTTTGCAGGTTTAAAGAGACTCAAGAGACGCGATTAAAGTCATCATGAATGTCAGAAGAAAATCCCATCAAATAATTCACAGACCTTGTATAACAATTATTGTGATCTTGATTACAATAAAGAATTAAGTCATTCAAAAAGGTACCATGTGAGATTAAAGGTGAAGGACTACTAATAAATAATGAATACACTATCAGGTAATATCTTGTGAAGAATCACATATATAGTTGTGAGCATGCGGGCTGTTGCTAACCCTGCGGCCCTCGCTTCGCCCAAAAATCCCCTAAGCAAGAGAAAAAATGTCAGCCCAAAAAAAAGAAAACGAGGCTACAGCACTCTAAAGTAGCAAAACCCCCGGCAAACACCTACGGATTTTCCGAAAAAGACATACAAGATCCGAAACCAAGGACGCAACCCGCGCGACCCTAAAATCATTACAAACACAATAAATACACACAACAAACAGATAAAAAGCTTAACCACAGCAAGGGGGGCACCCAGGACCTCTTCAAGTGAACTTACACCTCGATTTAAGTCCAAATTTTAGAGTTTAGACACCCGAAAATCACCTGAGAGAAAAAATGGCTGCCAAACAAAACGAAAACAAGGCTAAAGGACCCTAAACACGCAAAACACCACCAAACACCTCAGGATTATCCGAAAAAGTCAGACAACATCCGAAAACAAGGACGCTAAATCAGCCACAGCCGCATACCACACATTAGGCGCCATTTTAGAACAATAACTTATACAATCCGGAAGTACACAGCTACCCCAACGGATTTGCCTCGCTGCACACATTTATGACGCTTACACAAGAGCTCCACAGCACTGATGCTTTCTGCATATATTACTTCTCAATAGTTAAGTATATTAATTTCTTATTTTATTAATTATTCATTGCCATACCGAAAAAAAAACACCAACGCTGCTCATATCACACAAACAACCAAGAGCCTCGCAATGAGCGCCGAAGGATCTTAAAACACCAATAAAATGAATTTTGCATGCAAACAACATTACCTGCCTTACAATCTTATTGCCGTCATTTTTTGACGGGTAAGTCGCTAGTATATTATAAATATTAGGGGCCTAAATAATAAGCTTATCAACTAGATGCAAATATGTGAACATACAACTTAAAATTATATAAAAATCATATGTGTAAATAAATATTGATATAAATGTATTATCACTTTGTCATGTTTAGTATACATATTTATTATGTGGATATATTTAAAGTTAAATTGTGATCCCTGTAAAAGTAAATGTCATTAAAAATTCATCATGAATATTAAGGAAAATTATGCAAAATGAAATTAAGTACAAAGATACCTGAAAACAAACAAAAAAAAAATATGAATTGTGAGTGAAATAAAACAATCACTAATATGGTGACTGTCTGCAAGGACAAATAGTCCTATATATAGATCAAGGAAAAAATGAATAACATACCTTAAGAATATGAGTAATAAGAAAAAATAAAGTATTCACTAATAAGGTATATAGACATATGAGTATATAAATCAAGGAACTATGAAAGGTGAGTAACATACCTTAAACATATGAATTGTAAGTGAGAATAAAGTATTCATTAATGTGGTGATTGTCTGTGTGGACAGATCAAGGCACCATGAAAAAAATAACATACCATAAAAGTGTTCAAAAACAGATATTCCTAATATACCGGATACATTAGTATCATATGATGCATATTTAAATTATCATAAAAAAGGATAGACAAATATGATACAACAATTGAAAAACAAACAAAATAAGTTGATCCAACTAAATCAGTGGTAGCATTGTCAAAAGGTGATAAAGAAAATCCTGATGTGTTATGATGAAAAAGGCACATAGTCCATGTTGGTTCTTTTTATGGAAGAATAATATCAGACAATTGTGTGTCTATCAAAAGTGTTTAATGTTAGCAATAAAAAAAAGTATTTTAAATATAAATAAATAAAAATATTAACATAGAGCCTTATTCATTTGCAGACTTACGTCCAGTATGAAGGCAACTGTGGGCTTGAAATTTGCAACAGTTACAGAGCGATTCAATTCTGCAAGGCCAGAACTACCTGACTGAAAGCCTTACAATCGTAAGTAGCATTTCAGACTGTGGTCATAATCAATTAAGCAAGGCCATAACTACCAATTTAGGAACAGCCAATAGTAAATGAGACCATCATCATGACATCATTAAAACATGGTGGTTAAACGTCAATTAATTAGCATTTAGAAGTCTGATATGGGATCAAACTCGCAATCCGGCAATGTGCAAAATAATAAAAATGAATGAAGTAAATGATCTAGTTCATGTGGGTGGCCTGATATGTATTAACCCCTTTATTCCTGGGATCAATATGACATGAAAATAACATATAACAAAAAAATAATAATTTTTGATTGCAGATTTGTGAGCTTGAGACTGTTGTGCAAATAATTTAAATGTCTTTCATCACCTTCCCTGTGTTTTAAAGTGCAGTATTGATTTTTTTATTTGCATTTACAGTGCTACAATCAGATGTTTAACCCCCTTGCGAGTCCTATATGGTACTCGTAGTATTTTCTTCTACATTTGCCATTTACGGGTGTGAAAACATTTGCGGGCTTGTGGAATTGTAGCAATTGAATATCGATTTGCGATTGTAACATTTACGGGCTTGAAAAATCAAAGGGTTAGCTGGGTCAGAGTTACGATTTTATAACTGCAGCGCTTTTCAGCCTGTTACCCATAGATCTTTTATAGGTCTTTAAAGATGCCAATTGAATAGCAAATTACTTTACGGGCTACATTACGGGCTCTAGTAACTAACAATTGCTCAGTTGAATAGGGGCCATAATGTTGTGTGTAGAATGTGAGTAAAATTAGCTCATTGCAGTAATAATCCAATATGATGTAATCTAAAAAATATCTCATAATTTTAACAAATAGCAATATATAAAGTCATCACTCTCACCAACTGAGACTGCATTTCTATATTGATGAGGTGTCAGCATAAGTAACTTTGCATAACATAGCTTTATAATGCTCTAAATATGATAAAATCTGTGTGTCACATACGTCTGACTATATATTATTAAAATAACACTGAAAAAATATATTTTTTCTTTATTCTTTTGATAAATCAACAAAAGTTTTGTTTCATTCACATATATCCCTGTATCATACTGACTTCATAATTGTATGTAAATGTACCCAGTAGCCTCATGAATGGAGTATTACTAGTCTTGGAAAGGTGTGCTTTTCTTCAATTCAGTCTCTGACCATTAAACTTGCTAGTATAACTGTGTACATTATAATAAGAGAGGAAAGGAAGGAAAGGAAAAACTGGTGCAAATAAATACTAAACTAAATAAATACATAGAATTCAGGTAAAAATTCCAACTCACATGTCTTAACCTCACGGAATGAGGTATTTCAGTCACTCGTCAGCAAATCCTTCTCCTGATGGATTACAAGGAGGTAGCTGGTTCCACAAGCAGCTAATACATTTTGGTACAATGTAACAATCAATGATGGCAGTTTGTGCAGGAAGGAATCATGGGATGTGTAGTCCCCCATGAAGAAGGAAGTGGGAGGAGTCAAACACTGCTGTGTAGATTTCTGCATTGTGCTGCTGTTGGCTTAAAGGTTAGTAAAGGGCTAAAATCTGTGCCCAGATGCATTGTTTCTATTTGGGGAGTTCACTGTGCCTATTTAAGCAGCTCTGGGGTGTGGGAAACAAGTTTTATTTTTAAATTAAATACATCTGTATGTAGAATAAGAATATGTAGAATAAGTCAATGTAATGTGGGCTTCTGATATAAGCAGCATGTGATTCGAAAAAGGTAGATATGCCTTTAGCAACCGTTTTGATCAGTTATCAAGGTCTACTCTGCATCTAAGATCCTAAAAATATTTTTTTAACTTACGAGAGTTTCTCATTAGGTGTATGTTTTAATTTTGCATCAAGGTTTTGAATGCTGGATTTGTATGAGGCCCTCTGAGGCCCTATTAAGGTCTTAGGGCTTGCATATGAGGATCTTCAAGTGAAATAAGTTGCCCCTCATTGGTCTATATTATGTCTCTGTTTTAAAATACGGTGTTGTTGCTAACCAATACTATGATCATGATTCAATATGATAAGGGTTTTATGGGAGGATATACACCTTTAAAAACATAGCATGTGATTTGAGTTGTAACATCAGATATTCTGTAGTAGCAGTTAAGGGGTAAGATAGACTCATGTGGATTGTTGAAAATAGGTGGTCAGTATTTCGAATGTTGTAACTGGAAAAAATATCTGTAAACTATTGTTAATTAAAACAATGAAAAAAGGCTACATAGGTGAAATAACCATTGATATCAATATTTGAAGTTAATTAGGAATTTCCAGATGTGCAATTAAGTCCATCAGTCAATACATTGTTGAATCTTCCCTGATTTATTTATTTTGCGTTTATCCAAAAAGCAAACCACTCCACTACATATTTTGAAAACTACTCTCATGTTGTGGAAATGTTTGATTCTGGACCCAACATATTGCCAATTCAGTTTCTCCAATGGTTCAACATCTTGCTTTTTATACCAAGTATTAAGTGTCTTCTTGCATTGTGAATGTTCATATTTTCTTGTTGCACATTTTTGGATCACACATCTGCATAACATTAAAGTTATTTTAATGACTGGATGGTGACATGATCTACAGTGGGAATGTTCATGTTTTTATTAACAGTAGTAATAATTGATCAATTATGTTCAGCAAGCACTGCACATTGTTCATCCTATGAGCAATTCATTTACAAATCAATATGTAAATGTAATGTTTTTGCAGCAAAATCAGACAATGTATATGTACTATCAGAAAAGCAGTTATCCAATTGCCAATTATATTAATCATTTAAATCTCTCTGAGTAGAACGCTATTATTTGTAGCATGTGTATAACTGGGAAAATCTAACATGAAGATTACATTTTGTAGTTAATGAATATAATTTTTATAAAATGTGCGGTCATATAGTACTAATTACTATGTGCACAGTTCTATTTCCTATCATACCTATCAGCTGAATTTAATTTCCATTCAATATATGCTAAAATATACTTCTAACATATTGAAAAGTGGACAAAAAGATCAGTATCATTTTTGGCACCAGTGTATTTTGCTGCAATTCTGGTACTTTCCCCATACATTTTTTTTTTTAACAAAGTAAAATATGTAGATTAAAAAGTTAAGTCGTATAACTCTGTAAGTATTTATTCTGACAGACATTCTGTATGAACAGACTCAGTATAATAATCCTTTTAAATCCTTTTAAAGTCTAATTGTTTTATGTCCAAGAGCAGCTTTAAGTTTTCTCATTTTGGGAGGCAGTTATGAAAATCCTTGGATTTACATTCACAGTCCTTCCTAATAAGTAAAATAATACTTTATTTCATGCACATGTTGTTATAATATACTGGCTAAGTTTTACTTGTCGTTCTTATCTTAATATGTACTGTAAACGAAAAAAGAATTATGCACTATATATATGGTTTATATGTCAGTTTAGTCCAATTTTTTCTAATCTCATAACTGCTTGAAAATGTGCATATCTAGTCTTGAAATATTAGCCATAACCACATCTGACAAACTTATCAGTAACATAAAAATAATTGAAAAGGAATGTTATGCATGAATTTCAAAAACAGTATACATATTTTTTGCAAACTGAATGCAAGTTTATATTGGTAATTAATTATACAATTTGTGAAGGGCATAAATAGGTTGTATTAGGGAATAAGAAACATTTCTTAGTCTTTACAAACAAATTAGTAGTACTTCAATGAAGACAGACTAAAACTTTTCTGTAATATGTACTACAAATCAGTCCAGGGGAAGGCTTGTAAAGGTACAGCTGGTGCTGCTGGAGGCAGAGGATGGTGACAAAAAGGGGGTAACAACCAAGGAAAAAATTACTGTATGATGACCCATGTCAGCCATGTCCTTTTCATCTTCCATGTGAACGTTACCATTTTAATTTGCAGCTCTGTGAATAGTGTGACAACACATGAAAGTGAATGATCTCATTTCCCATTTCACATTGTGTTCACTTGTTCACAGTTGCATTTTCTCTTATTATCCCCATTATACATATTGCCTGATTGTTAATTTTTCAGCAATTTGTGCTATGACTTCATGTCTAGCAGCAATGTTGGTGTTTTTATTGAATTATTTATTGTGATTTTTTATGCTTTTTGTGAAAATCCTTCTTTAAAGAGTGTAGGTGGTGCATCCTTTGTCTTGTTCTGCAATTCTTGAAATTTTTGGAAACAACAACAATTTGTCAGAAATTTGTCAAACTATTAAGTTAAATGTATAAAGCAGAAAATACATAAATGTAATAAAAACTATGGTATGATGTGAGCTAGAGAGTTCAGACATTGTTTATAGATTACACAAAGAGCTGGATTCCATGAAAGGACCACTTATCACCTACAACAACTAACTTGCGTGTGGTTTAGTAGCAAAGTAAATCCTACCTAGCTATACAATTCCCCCATCCCATAAACATTGTGAGACAACTTCGGCACGATGGTGGCACAACAAAACTGGAAAGCACGGCAAATATGTTTTTGATTTTTACACTGCTAAAGTATTATGACTTACTCTGTTAGACTTTTACACCTAAACCTTATGCTAATAAGATTTTATGGATCACTCAGAAATCAGAGCAGTGCCATAACTGCAAAAAACTGGCGGAAATTTTACGTGTACCAAAGACCACTCGCAAATGGTTTTAAAACCATTGGCGAGTGCCACAGCAGCAGTTAAAGAGACAGTATAGCGCCAAATACAAGTAAAAAATGATGACATTTCAACATTATTTGGCATATAACAGCGGAATATAAACATATGTATAATTAAAAAATATAATATTGTATTATTATGTCTGTTTCATTATACAACATCAAGGGTAACACACAACCCAGTACTCAAGGGGTTAATACATGTCAGGAAACTATGTTGCATAGGAAAAAATGCTCCAATGCATTGTCTATATGTATAATATATAAACACAAAATAAACACATTCATATATATTTAATCCATAAATACAATTGCCACATAATTTAAAAAAATATAAATAATTAGAAAATAATATATATATATAATGGTTCCTTTCCCAGTTATGGCACTTGTTCTCACTCATTATAATAAACAGGACTTTTCAGAGCCGTTTCTCATCCATAAAGCTTGGTTTGTGTACGTCCCACACTAAAATCTCTTGCGGATAAGGCAGGATTTACAGATGTGGGCTGAGTGTCATAATGTGGGGAAGTTAGAGATTAAGATATTAAGTTTAACGTAGGGGAAAAAAGAAGCATGCATATGATTTATGGCTATACCACAATTTATAAACCCTTATTAGCAGGGGGCCTTGCTCTGTTAATATTTACATTTAAATTACACACCCCAGTATCTCCAATTTAGTCACGTCATCCATAGTTTGCAAACACTCGAACGAAAGCACAAAAACTACAGTACAATTTCAAGTAGCCCTGTATAAATAACTATAAGAAAACATTTTTATATTATAAATGATAATTAATTTTGAAGCAAGAACGAAGTTTGGAAGTAATAAGGAACAAGTTAAATGTCAATACTTTATTAGCTATATTGAATTAAAACATGTGGTACTTTTTATTAGAAGCAAGCAATTATTAAAGTATAAAGCAATGTGTCATTTTATCAAAAAACGAATCTTCCCAAATTTAGCTGAAGCAGCTGTATATGATAAGAACTAGACTGTACAAGATAAATATCACCTGAGACAAATGTGGAACAGGTAATGTGGAACAGGTAATGACCAATTATGCAGCTATAATTGCCTAGCTATTCCAAATTAGATTTTTTTTGCTTTCACTCTAGTTGCACACGGTCGAGTGCCTTGCTGTATAAATTAACAAACCTAATCTGCGCTGCAGCTTTTTTTTTTAAAGTGAAAAATATAATATAGTGTCACTTTTGACAATATGCAAGCCAATGCATTTTTACTCATACAATAAATGTGCAATACAATAAATGTACTTTATTGTTTGAATCTTCACTGTAAAAGGACATTCAAATTAGTTTGTTTTTAAAGTTTGTATGTAGTAAAAATAAGTAAAAGCAACATTGTAATATGGTGTAGCAAGCTGCAGACTGTGGGGCTAGGGTCTTCAGTTCAAACCCCCAACATAGACCCTATTAGAAGTTTGCAAATGCTGGTAACCCATAATTTTGGCTGCAATCTAGCTCTCTAAAAAATGCATTAGAGCATCTGTTTTAGTCCATGTGGGTTTCATGATATATTAAACCCTTGAGCCCCGGGATCAATAGTATTTTTAATTGCATTTTTGTGGGTTTGAAACTGTTGAGCAAGTCATTCTAAAGTCATTCTAAAGTCTTTCATCCCTTCCCATGCTTTTAAATTACAGTAGTGTGTGTTTAATTGCTGCTGCAGCTATAATAAGCCCTTGTTATTTTTGACCGAAACGTGATACTTTTTTCAGTTGCGGGTCAGACTTTATTTGAGAGCTAGAACTACAGGTCTAATAGAATATCGATTTTGTGTAACTTTAATTATTTAACACTCGTAATGTTCGAGCTGTGCTAAAACCAATGGAGTTCGAACACTGCTTTTGCATCTTTGGCTGGCCCATAGTGATTGGGGCGGGTAACATACATTTACAAATTGGGCAATAGGATAGGGGCCAGAGTGTCTTACAGAAAGATCACTAGATAAGAATACAAGTCATCCAGTTCAAGTTGTAGTGTCAAACACAGTTAGGGAATTTAAGCATGCGTGGGATAAGCACAAGGCTATTCGACGCCTAAATTAAGCCAATCTTTCAGGTTAATAAAATGAGCAGACTAGATTGGCATTTTGGTTTTTATATGCTGTCAGATCTGTTTCTATGTTTCAGTTAATTGTGATTTAAAAAGCTAACCTTTTGTGAGAAAACATACACTAACATTGATATGATCCCTTGATTTGTAGACTGGAGCTCCTCCCATTTTTTTCAAACAGTAAAACCTGTGCAGGAAGCTGAATACTCTGCAACAGTTTGGAAAATATGGTAGGAGTTTTGGCCAAAAGCTGAATGAATTTATATGAATCCAAATTGAATAAACTTTTAATTTAAATGCATGTTCAATATCTGATTCAAACTGATCCTCTAGCAGAGCTATATTTTAGATCAGTAGTGGGCAACACACGAGACCCTCAGATAATTCCCATGCAGCCCCCAGTCTATTCTCAGCAGTGTCAAAGCATTTCTTTTTCAACAATACACTGTCCATTTTATTTATCCACAAATAACAAGTGATCATCTCTTGTACTCCTGACCATTTCTTACTATGGGCCTCATTCAATTGCAATTTGGCCAATTGAATAGGGTTCTAAATAAGCACATAACTTATTTTTTTAAAGAAGTTTTTAGTTAGCAAACATCTATCCAAAAGCAAGGTTTTCACGGACTAAAAACTTCTTTAAAAAAAATATGATATGTGCTTATTTAGAGCCCTATTCAATTGGCCAAATTGGCTCTATGTTTGCCTCTGTTATCGGATAATCCACCTCTTCCACTTTTGCCACAGTGATTTTACCATTTTGTTATGCATAAATAAAAAAGAGTTAAATGTATTGTGTGCTACAGTTAAGTTCTCAGGGCCTCATTCTATTAGCGGCCGCAGCCGTTGCGGGGCCGCAAGGACCGGCCGCAAGCTATTCGGCTATTCTATTCCCTTACGGCCGGGGGGCTCCGGCAGGCTTGCGGCCGGTGCCTTGCTATCTCTTGCGGCCGCTCGCGCCAGAGGAAAGCCTTTGATCTAAAACGGCCGCAAGAGTTTCGGCCGTAAGAAATTCCTATTTGCAATTCAATTGCTCCGGGAAACCTCTCTGCAAGGCTAAAAACGAGCCGCAGCTTACTTGCAGCAAACAGGTCTCGCTAGCACCAATTAAGCACATAAAATAGCTCAAATAAAGCCATCCTGCACTTTGAGAAGACTATAAAGGGATTTTAGGTGTTAGAAAAAATAGCACATAATTATCCTATTCTCAAATCCGTAAAATATTTTATTTTTACTATCCGTAAAATATCCATGTAAAAAGTCCAGAGTGCTTGGAGCACCTCAGACACACCCACGCCGCAGCCGGAAAATAAACAGTTAATTCGAACTCGGGTTTGGGCTGATGTGCAAGCTTGAGAGGGGGTTCCTTTTAATCCTCATGTCCCCCAATATGATCCCTAGCATTTACAGAGCTGTACAGTGCAGGCTTGAATTTATTTTTGCGTTTTTAGATTTCACAGCTTACGGCCGGTTCCAAGATATGCGGCCGGCCGTAAGAGGAGATCCTTGCGGGGCCGTATAATAGAATCGCGAGTTAACTGAACCCTCGCAAGGAATCGCAGCCTTACGGCCGATTTACGGCCGGTAATAGAATGAGGCCCTCAGTAACCACATAAGTGGTCCTTCAGGTGAAATAGGTTGCCGGTCACTGTTTTAGACAAATTGCCAACTTGTAATAACATGTCATAACAGAGAATATTTGCTCTGTGAACTATAATGTAGTTTTAACTTTATATTATGCAAAGGCATCAACATATTGTGCAATGAAGCATTGCTGATATAAAGAACCGGTAAATCTGTCCTGAGTTATGCAGTAGAGACATCCTAAAGTAAAAAATGCATATGTGCCATTAAGCAGACTCACCAGACCTTCACTGGTTGTAAATGTAAACCTCTTTTACAAATTTAATGTGATTGCTATGAGCAAGGTCTAATTAATCATAACTATTTTTTATCAGTCACACTATTGACAATATGGAGACTTATGTATAGTTCTTGTCTTTCGAGTTCAGGTTACAGTTTTATTTTAATGGGGATCAGAGTAGATTATACACTATGATAATTAATATTACATTTTCAGTTGAATAGTTGAATTTATATATTTACCTATATAACATAATTGTAGTTTTGCTTTATTTTTTGTAATCACAGTATCGATTGATCTTTTGGCACTATAGACAATATTTTTGGGACAATATATTTTATGGTCCACCTACATCTCAGATTTTACATTGTGTTCACACTATTTATACTAGTAAACTACACACTACTATATAGATTATAATGAAGGTATTTGAAAATGTATGTGATATAAAAATACACACACACACATATATATATATATATATATATATATATATATATGTATATATATTTATATATTAATGTAGTTGTATCTGTATGCATTATTGGAATCAGTCTACATGGCAGTGGGTTTGCTTGTAACAAGACCTTAGAGTATAGTTTATTAATAAAAAAACTTGGTATAATAAATGCCTACAAAAAGTATTGTTCACAAGTCATGCTACTTCTCCCTCACATAATTCACTGTCAACTTAAAGATAGAGTTCTGCCTCTCTTCTTTTATAAACACAAGGGGCCTCATTCTTTTAACGGCCGTAGGAGATGCGGGGCCGCAAGGACCGGCCGCAAGCTATTCGGCTATTCTATTCCCTTCCGGCCGGGGATTCCGGCAGGCTTGCGGCCGGCGCCTTGTTATCCCTTGCGGCCGCACGCGCCGGAGGAAAGCCTTTGAGCTAAAACGGCCGCAAGAGATTCGGCCGCAAGAAAATCCTGGTTGCTATTCAATTGCTCCGGGAACCCTCTCTGCAAGGCTAAAAGCGAGCCGCAGCTTACTTGCAGCAAAAAGGTCCCGCTAGCACCAATTAAGCACATTATAAAGCCGAAATAAAGCCATCCTGCACACTGAGGAGACTATAAAGTGATTGTAGGTGTTAGCAAAAATAGCACAACATTCCCCTACACTCAAATCCGTAAATAATGTGTTTTTTAATATATGTCAAATATCCATGTAAAAGTCCATAGGGCTTGGAGCACCTCAGACCTGGCCACGCTGCGGCCGGAAAATAAACAGTTAATACAATCTCGGATTTGGGCTGATGTGCAAGCCTGAGAGTAGGTTGCTATTAATGCTCATGTCCCCCATTATGATCCCTAGCATCTACAGAGCTTTACAGTGCTGTCTTGAATTTATTTTTGCGTTTAAAGATTTCTGAGCTTACGGCCGGTTGCAAGATTTACGGCTGGCCGTAAGGGGAGATCCTTGTGGGGCCGTATAATTGAATTGCAAGATAACGGAACCCCCTCAAGGAATTGCAGCCTTGTGGACGTTTTACGGCCGATAATAGAATGAGGCCCATGGTCTGCCCATTTCACCCTTACCAATTGCATCACTTTACTCTAATTGCTAACAGCCTTATTAAATTGCAATTCGGTAAATTCTAAAGGGCTCTATATAAGCACACAGCATATTTTTTTTTACAGAAGTTTTTAGTTAGTGAAGACCTTGCTTTTAGATAGAAGATCACTAACTAACAACTTCTGTAAAAAAATATGCTCTGTGCTTATATAGAGCCCTTTAGAATTTACTGAATTGCAATTTAATAAGGCTGTAAGTGTTTGTATTGCAGTTATTGTATTGTTTTGTCATACATTGATTGTTTTATGGATGAATTATAAATGTTTTTTTTTATGCCATAGTGCTTGACAACAAATTTCACCCCCATCACAAATATTCATGGTGAAGACAGGGGGTGGCTAATACACCAACAATAAGTTTTTAGTACTAAATATAACTGTGTAAAAATACTGCATTTCTTACTGCCACGTATTTAACTGCTTGATATAGATGCATGTGCATGCATACAGTTAGTCATACTGCCATAATCTAAACCTCTAGTAAAATAAATACATATATAAATGTCTTGAGAAGTCTTACTGACGAGTTGTTATTTGATACTTTCCAAGTTAGGATATATATATATATATATATATATATATATATATATATATATATATATATACACAGTGGATCTAAAAAGTCTACACACCCCTGTTAAAATGTCAGGTTTCTGTGCTGTAAAAAAATGAGACAAAGATAAATCATTTCAGAACTTTTTCCACCTTTAATGTGACCTATAAACTGTACAATTTAATTGAAAAACAAACTGAAATCTTTTAGGTAGAGTGAAGAAAAAATATAAAACTAAAATTACATGGTTGCATAAGTATGCACACCCCTAAACTAATACTTTGTTGAAGCACCTTTTGATTTTATTACAGCACTCAGTCTTTTTGGGTATGAGTCTATCAGCATGGCACATTTTGACTTGGCAAGATTTGCCCACTCTTCTTTGCAAAAACACTCCAAATCTGTCAGATTGCGAGGGCATCTCCTGTGCACAGCCCTCTTCAGATCACCCTACAGATTTTCAATCAGATTCAGGTCTGGGCTCTGGCTGGGCCATTCCAAAACTTTAATCTTCTTCTGGTGAAGCCATTCCTTTGTTGATTTAGATGTATGCTTTGGGTCGTTGTCATGCTGAAAGATGAAGTTCCTCTTCATGTTCGGCTTTCTAGCAGAAGCCTGAAGGTTTTGTGCCAATATTGACTGGTATTTGGAACTTTTCATAATTCCCTCTATCTTATTTAATTGAAGGCCCCAGTTCCAGCTGAAGAAAAATAGCCCCAAAGCATGATGCTGCCACCACCATGCTTCACTGTGGGTATGGTGTTCTTTTGGTGATGTGCAGTGTTGTTTTTGCGCCAAACATATCTTTTGGAATTATGGCCAAAAAGTTCAACCTTGGTTTCATCAGACCATAACACCTTTTCCCACATGCTTTTGGGAGACTTCAGATGTGTTTTTGCAAAATGTAGCCTGGCTTGGATGTTTTTCTTTGTTAGAAAAGGCTTTCGTCTTGCCACTCTACCCCATAGCCCAGACATATGAAGAATACGCTAGATTGTTGTCACATGTACCACACAGCCAGTACTTGCCAGATATTCCTGCAGCTCCTTTAATGTTGCTGTAGGCCTCTTGGTAGCCTCCCAGACCAGTTTTCTTTTCGTCTTTTCATCAATTTTGGAGGGAGCTCCAGTTCTTGCTAATGTCACTGTTGTGCCATATTTTTTCCACTTGATGATGACTGTCTTCACTGTGTTCCATGGTATATCTAATGCTTTGTAAATTCTTTTGTACCCTTCTCCTGACTGATACCTTTTAACAATGAGATCCCTCTGATGCTTTGGAAGCTCTCTGTGGACCATGGCTTTTGCTGTGGGATGCGACTAAGAACATTTCAGGAAAGACCAACTAGAGCAGCTGAACTTAATTTGGGGTTAATCAGAGGCACTTTAAATGATGGCAGGTGTATGCTGACTCCTATTTAACACAATTTGGAATGTGATTGCTTAATTCTGAACACAGCTACATCCCCAGTTATAAGAAGGTATGCAGACTTATGCAACCACATTATTTTTCTTTTTTTTTTTCTTACCTCCACCTAAAAGATTTCAGTTTGTTTTTCAATTGAGTTGTACAGTTTATATGTCACATTAAAGGTGGAAAAAGTTCTGAAATTATTTTTCTTTGTCTAATTTTTTTACAGCACAGAAACCTGACATTTTAACAGGGGTGTGTAGACTTTTTATATCCACTGTGTATATATATATATATATATATATATATATATATATATATATATGTGTGTGTGTGTGTCTTTTTTTAGAGAATTAGTTTATGACAGTATCACCCTTAGGCTCAGCAATCTTACTAATCCTAAAGTGATATAATCCTCTTTTGTGCAGATTAGCAACTATTGGCAAGTGTTAAAACTGAACTGATAAATGTTTAGTTACACATTTCCAGATAAACAAATGCCAGTATTTAGTTGGCAGATAGTATCTTAAGTAAATTGCATCTAATGTTATTTAGTATTTGTGCATCTTCTATTTTAGATAACTAGAAATGTACATTTATTTTCAGAGGGAACAGAATGTAACGTAGACTTTAGAGGGCCAAGTAGGTACAATATTTACCCCTTGTACAGTAAAATGGTGACCTAGTACAACAAACAGACATATTCATGCCAATCAATAAAGGATTTACCAAGGAATGTGCTTTAAGCCTGTGGTTCTCAAATCTCTCCTCAGGACCCACCAGACAGGCCATGGTTTTGGTTTAAAACTGTTGGAATACAGATGAGACAATTAGAGCCTGTTGAGCACTATTTGCTCCTCCTGTGTTCGCACAGTGTTAAACCGAAATTATGGTCTCTCTTGTGGGTCCTGAGGAGAGTTTGTAAATCACTGCTTTAAGCAGACCTCAGGTTCTGGTTCCATAAACCATTAGACTCTTGTATGATGAGTGTTTTGTTTCCTGTACACTCAAATATATAGCAGATCTGCCACCACTGTGTGCTCCACTGGTGAGAAATTCTCCTGGAAGGACCATCTACCTATGGGGGTATTTACTTAACATCACAGAAGCCGTGGTGTGCATTCCTGTATTTAATATGTACTATTTCCTGTTGGGAAATATTGCATCACAGCCCTTCACACCTAATGCCAGCCATGCAATTGCTTAGTAAGAATCCCTAATTGAGGGTAAAGTTCCCTCCTTTGGCTCTCTGCACCATTGATGCAAAGCCTATCATATATGGCATTATTATGTTTCTTAAAACCATTTCCTTGACACTAGGTATGGGAAAGACAAGATGCTATGGACGGTTATATCAGTAACTATGATTGCTGTCACTTTATGATTACATGCCTCTAACAATGGTATTGATTTGACATCATGTTGACTCCACATGAGCAAAGCATGTGCATATCCTCTTTCTGCTATGGCAAGTGAGTGTAAGCATCCACCAACTTTCCTACATCATCCCTAATCACTCAATTCAAAGTCTTAGCAAAGGTTGCATCATCTCTGGGCAACCTGGACTTACTCTGCGTGACGCCAGAAAGAACAACCCTGGTAGTTATGCACTGTGCGTCAAGCCAGGTAATGGAAACAGAGATGCTTAAGATACATGTACCCTTTACCATTTTCAGCCACAGCCTCCTCATCCTATAAAAATGTGCCACTGTAGGGGCCAAGGGTTCAAGAGTGCACCTTTCTGACTGATATCCCTTTTCAAATTTGCTCATTAACTCCTATTCTGCATGGAGCCTGCAACAAGTCTCAGCCCTTGAACACTCCATTAGTCAACTGTCACTGACCCTGCACATGCACTGCCTATAGGATCTTGTCAACAAAGGTAAGAAGTGGTTAGTGTATAGTTTCTAGCTGAGACTCATTGGTTCATCTCCTTTGGAACAACCACTGGCATTACAATGGTCAGTAAACTTACTTGGAGGTATTTGCATAATGGTGCAAGTAATAAAAACTACAGTTGGGTGAATAAAATTCAAATATTTAGCTTTACAGCTTTGTTTGCTTTGGTTGTTTAGTTGTTTATACAAATGTTCACCACAATATGCAATATTACTTTAATCTAATTGTGTTCATGCATGTATTGTCAATAGGTTTTCAGGACTCTTCGTTGTATGAATCTAGATATTCTAAAAAATTGTGCATGCATAGGCACATGTCTAATCTCTTAACAGTGTTCCAGTTTTAATCATTATGTGCTGCTCTCATTTTAATGTTATCATGCTTATGAAAACAACCAATTACGGTTTATTCATTCTCAGATTGAGCACCTCTGACCTTGTATTTGCATGTGCGCAAATAGCACTTGTGGTTTGGTTTCCTTAAGGGTCATGTGGGGCATCATACATGGACTCCTTGCTCACTATGCCCTAACTACACATGGCAGAAGTCCAAAGGCTAAACTGTATATGTGAGAGAAATGGTAACTGGTCTGCTTCTTGCTTCATTCTCCGGCGTAAACAGTATTGTATACATTGGCCTTGTGGCATCGGTGCTTGCACCTTAAACCCACTACTGCTATCAGAGGCTGCTTTTATGGCATTTTTTTTTAGATAGTGGAAGTATTAGATGAGTATTTGGAGAAGGAAAATGGTCATCTAGAGGAAGAGAACATTCTCAGTCATCATGATTGGCTAACATTCATCATTCTGAGGTTGCTGAGGTGTTCCAATGATTGGAAAATGAACCGTAAGTCTTAATGAGAGCTTGGGAATACCTTTTGATTAATTGATGTGCTTTCAGGATTTACACGCTGAGTATCTGGCTAACACTAATTCAGAAAAATATAGACAATTTAAAAGGAAAGGTATACTTAAGGGAATATATGTTACCACTTTTAGGGAGGCATAAATAACTGCATCCGGTATAGATGTACAATCTTCATGTACAAATACCCATTACACTTTTGCTCTGTTATAGTATGAAAAGTCTACAGCCAGGATAACCAGCCCTTTTGGTTATAGGAGGTAGTTGAGAGTCCACAGGAAGTAGCAGAGTTTTCTTCGTATTCAATTCATTTTTTGCTGAAACTGCTCTAAATATGGAACAACAGACTTACACGCCACCAAAAAAACTATGGAATGTTACTTTGGAAAGTTCCAGCGGACGGAGGATGAAAATGCTGCACTCAGACATACTTCCTTTGTTCATGATCCAGTGGCAGGAAAATATAAACCTCCAGAACCATATTTGAGTAGCTTGCCACTGAAAAAAATCAATGAGCCTCATTCAATTGCTACTTTTTTTTAAATCTGGGCTCGCAAATGGAGGTCACAAGCTACTTTGCTATTCTATTAGCTACTTCTTGTGGCCTCCATTCGAGTTACTTGCTCTGACCTGCAATTTCTAGCTAGCCATTGCGATTTTAAAAATCGCTAGTTAATGCCCTTCAAGCTTTTGATCTATCACCATCGCAAGGCTACAATCGCAAATCGCTATTCAGTTGCTCTGATTCCCCCTTCCTAACCATTGTGTCAAGCCCACAAATGGCAAAAATCCAACCACAAGTTAATGTGATCCTCCTAAATGTCCCCACTGCTGCTAACCCCAACTCCTAAATTAAACCCACATAATGCAGGATCCTCACATCAACCATTTGCTGCAAGGGTCCCAAATAGTTAATCCCATGGGAGTATGAAAGTACCTCAGAGGCACATAACATTAACCCTCCTATCGTGCAGAGTCCCCATCAGGACTCCCAGAGGGTCACCACATTAACCCCTTGATTCAGGGGTCCTTTAATGGCCCGCAGCACACAAATGTTTTACCCCTGCCACGGGGGTACTGTAAGTACCCAAGTGGCACTTAACATTAACACCCCCCATGCAACAGGGTCCCCATTTGTACCTCGGAGGGTCCCTACATTAACCCTTGCTGCGGTGGTCCCATTTGGAAACCCCCGCAGCAATTAAAATTGAAATTTGCCTCCACGCTGGTCCTTACATGAACATAAAGGTCCGTAAAGGAGCCGTACTGCAATTCCAATTAACCCCATCACCTGCAGCTTTTAATCATTCTAAATTCCCACACGGATCCTTAAAGGGCCTGCGACACAAATGCACTATCCCAGCTGCGGGGTTACTGGAGGGTCCCCACATAAACCCTTGCTGCCAGATTCACGATCGGGACCACCGAGGGCATTTACACTTCTGAAAATAACAAAGACTCACTGAAAATAAAAAATAAGCTTACAACCTGTTGGAAGAAAATGGTTAATTAGACCAATGCCCTGCCCAAAATGGCCCTCCAGCAGTGTCCAGTGATGCCCTAGTCTTCAGTCTTCTGTCCCAGGAAAGGCCCCTCCAAAAATGTCCAGACGTCCTTTCACACCTACAAAAAAAAAAGAAACATTACAGTCAATACACATATACTTACTACCTGTAATAAAAAAGGGTTAATAGTCTACTTACCTGCCCTTATGGTACTGATGGGGTTAATCAGAGGCTCATGGGGCTCTGTATAGAGCCCCATGAGTGATGGGGTTAATTGGATTTGTAGCACAGGTCCTTTAATGACCTTTAATGTTTCGGCACCAGGACCCCCGCAGCAAGGGTTAATGTTGGGACCCTCCGGGGGTCCTGATGGGGACCTCGCTGCTTGCGGAGTGTTAATGTTCGGTGCCACTGGAGTAATTACAGTCCCCCCGCGGCATTGGGTTAACTATTTGTGTGCCTCTGGCCCTTTAAGGACCCCCCAGTGGGAAGTTTAAATTTGTAAATGTGGGTCCTGATCGGGAACCCTGCAGCAAGGGTTAATGTGGGAACCCTCCAGGGGTCCCGATGGGGTCCCCGCAGCATAGGGGTGTTAATGTTAGTTGCTGCGAGGGTACCCCGCGGCCCGGATCACGCATTTGTGTGCTATGGGCCCTTTAAGTACCCACGGCGGGAAGTTTGAACTTTTAAATGCTGCAGGGGATGCCTGCTTCATGGGGTTCATGTGGGGACCATGCAGTAAGGTTTCTACCTCATTTTTATAAGTCCTACAGGCTTCAAAGCCTTACGGGCTTGGAGGTTGGATTCATTGATGTCATGATGATGATCTCTGTTTCCATTGGCTGTCTCGAGCGCAGGAGTTACGGCCTTCATGTTCAAACCCGGAAATGCTACGTCCAACGGCATGGCTTCCGATTTTATCTATCGGATGATAACTTGCGGGCCCTGGCAATTGAATAGCATCAGACAAGTAGACCTAATGGAGCATGCAACTCGATCACAGGCATTTGGCTGCCTGCGATCGGGTTGCAAGCACCGAATTGAATGAGGCACATTGTGTCGACTGGCGCAATAGCTGAATTAGAATCAGAGGATCGAGCTGAGATCTATCTTCTGCAGAGGTGGCACATTCACCTACTGTACTTCTGTCTCTATGGAGACGAGGAAACTTTGAACCTTTGCGTAACTAAAGCATTGTCCTTAGATTTGGTCAGGTGCAAATGAAAATTGAAAGTGTAGGAGTAGTAATTTTATTTAAAAGTAATCATTTTAAAATTGTTTCAAATGAAGAAAAAGTCACTGGTATATTTTTAATTTGTTACATACATTATTCTTAATATAGTTTTATATCTATTAACAGAAGTATTACTATAAATAAATAAGTTAATTTAAATGTCACAACTATTTTTGAAAACTGTGATTTGATTTTTTTGGGCGGTTACATGTGTATTTACTGATGAAAAAAAAAAGAGTAAAATAATGATATATTAGATAAGTCTGCTAGTTTTTTTTAAATGGAAAGTTTAAGATATTAGGCACATCACGTGTGAAAAAATGATGGAATTAAAGGAGATGGGTATGTATGGTTGTAATAGAATTTCAAAATCAGGGACTATCATAACCCCTAAGCATCATGCCCTCTATTTCCTTCTCTGATTGAGTAATATTAACCAATTAGATTGCAAGAATTTTAAAGTAAAAAACGAATTATTTTTAATTTTAGAGATCAAATTTTAAAAGATGAAAAATGAACCTTTTTTCTGCCGATGTCCATTTGAATATTTATAAAATCATTTGAGGGCCGTACAAAATGATCAAAGAAATTTGTCTGCTATATTTGGTCAAACTTTTAATTAACTCACCCCTAATGTGATGGCCAGAACTGCTATCATCTGTCTCTTTCTCATCAGCTGTATCTATCTCATTGTCTGTGTCATAATCTTTCTCATTGGCTATGGAATAAGGAGAAGGGACACATCAAAGGACTCCAAGGGCCTTATACAACCCTTGGGCCTGACCTCCCCACCCTGATCTAAACCAAGCAAATCTAGAGGTATGAGATATTGAAAGGGATTTGGGAGTGCTTGTGGACAACCACCAAGGTAACAGTGCTCAATGCCAAGCAGCAGCTGCAAAGGCAAATAAAATATTACCATGTATTAAGAAGGGTATAGAAGCAAGGGAAGCAAATATAATTCTGCCACTAAACAAATCCCTAGTACACGCTCATTTGGAATATGGAGTAACATTTTGGACACCACTTCATAAAAAGGACATTTTAGAGAAAGAACAAAACTAATGAGTGCAATGGAGGGGCTAAGTTATTAAGAAAGACTAACCAAATTAAACTTATTTTCTCTAGAAAAATAGGCATCTAAGAGTGGATATGATTACCTTATAAACATGGGCGGAGCTACTGCTGGTGCATCCGTTGCAGTGCACCAAGGCCTTTCATCTCCTGGGGGCCCCAGTGCAGGCTGCATTGATTTATAAATTACATTTATTTAAAAAAATGTCTGTAGTGTAGGGGCCCACCAGAATCCCGCTCCCCCCTAAGCCTCCAACTCCCCCACAGGACATAAACCCCCACTCTTGGGTCCTCCTGACCAGAATGGAGCATGCAGGTAAGTGATAGATGGAGGAGAGTGTGAGAGAGAAGGAGAGAGGAGTGAGAGAGAAGGAGAGGATGAGAGAGAGAAGGAGAGAGGGGTAAGAGAGAAGGAGGGTGAGAAAGAGGGGGAGAGAGGAGATAGCGTTGAGAGAGAAGGAAAGGGGAGATAAAAGGAGTGAGAGGGGGAAAGAGAAGGAGAGGGTGGACAGAGGGGTGAGAGAGAAGGAGAGACGGGTGAGAAATAAAAAGAGGGTGATAGAGAAGGAGAGGGTAAGAGAGAGAAGGAGTGAGGGGGGAGAGAAGGAGTGAGGGGGAGAAAAGGAGTGAGGGGGGAGAAAAGGAGTGAGGGGGAGAGAAAAGGAGTGTGGGATGGGAGGGAGAATGAGAGGGTAAGAAAGAAGGGGAGAGAAGGAGAGGGTGAGAGTGAGGGGAGAGAGAAGGAGTGAAGGGGAGAGAGAAGGAGTGAGGGGGAGAAAGAACAAGAGGGTGAAGGAGAAGGTGAGGGTGAGAGAGAGAGGGGAGAGAAAAGGAGTGAGGGGAAAAGAAAATGAGAGAGTGTGAGAGAGGGAGAGAATGAGTGAGGGGGAGAGAGAAGGAGTGAGGGGGAGAAAAGGAGTGAGGGGGCTAAAGAGAAGGAGAGGGTGAGAGAAAGGGAGAGAGAGGAAGATGGAGAGACGAGTGAGGGGTAGAGAAAAGGATTGACGGGGAGGAAGAAGGAGAGAATGAGAGAGAAGAAGGGGAGAGAAGGAGAGGGGGAGAGTGGGGGGAGAGAGAAGGAGTGAGGGGGAGAGAAAAGGAGCGAGAGGTGAGAGAGGGATGAAAGAGAAGGAGAGGGGCGAGAAAGAAGAAGAGGGTGATAGAGAAGGAGAGGGTAAGAGAGAGAAGGAGTGGGGGGACAAAAAGGCGTGAGGGGGAGAGAAAAGGAGAAGGGGAGAGACAATGAGAGGGTGAGAGAGAAGGGGGAGAGAAGGAGAGGGTTAGAGTGTGAGGGAGAGAGAAGGATTGAGGGGGAGAGATAAGGAGTGAGGGGGAGAAAGAAGGAGAGTGTGAGAGAGGAGATATGGGTGAAAGAGAAGGAAAAGGGGAGATAGAGGGGGAGAGAAAAGGAGTGAGAGGGGGGAAAGAGAAGGAGAGGTGAGAGAGGAGAGAGAAGGAGAGAGAGAGAGAGAGAGAGAGAGAGAGAGAGAGGGTAGTAGTGGGGGGGAGAAGGAGTGAGGGGGGAAGAAAAGGGGTGACGGGGCAGAAAAAAGGAGTGATGGGGATGGAGAAGGTGAGAGAGAAGGAGAGGGTGAGAGTAAGGGGTAGAGAGAAGGAATGAGGAGGAGAGAAAAGAAGCGAGGGGTGAGAGAAAATTAGTAATGGGGAGGGAGCAGGAGAGGGGGAGAGAAGGAGAGGGTGAAATTGAGGTGGGAGAAAAGGAGGGAGGGGAAAGAGAATGAGCGAGGGGGAAGAGAGAAGGAGTGAGGGTGAGAGAGAAGGAGCGAGGGGTGAGAGAGAAGGAGAGATGGGTGAGAGAGAAGAAGAGAGGGGTGAGAGAGAGAAGGAGAGGGTGAGCAAGAAAAGGAGTGAGGGGAAGAGAAAAGGAGTGAAGGGGAGAGAGAATGAGAGGGGAAGAGAGAAGGGGGGAGAAGGATAGGTGAGAGTGAGGGGGAGAGAGAAGCAGTGAGGGGGAAGGAGAGGATAGAAGAAGAGGTTGAGAGTAAGGGGGAGAGAAGGAGTGAGAGGGGACAAAGAAGGAGCGATGGGGAGAGAGAAGGAAAGAGGGGTGAGGGAGGAGAGAGGGGTGAGAGAGAAGGAGAGATGGGAAGAGAAAGGAGTGAGGGGGAGGGAGAATGAGAGTGTGAGAGAGAAGGTGGGAGAGAAGGAGAGAGTGAGAGTGAGGGGAGAGAGAAGGAGTGAGGTGGAGAGAGACGGATTGAGGGGGAGAGAGAAGGAGAGAGTTGAGAGAGAATGAGAGAGGGGTGAGAGAGAAGGAGAGCGTGATAGAGAAGGATATGGTGAGAGAGAAGGAGAGGGTGAAAGAGAAGGAGAGAGGGGGAGATAGGATGAGAGAGAGGGAGAGGATGAGAGAGGAGTGAGGAGGGACAGAAAAGCAGCGAGGGGGAGAAGGAGAGGGTCAGTCAGAAGGAGTGAGGGGGGAGAGAAGGAGTGAGTGGGGAGAGAAAATGAGTGAGGGGGAGGGAGAAGGAGAGAGGGGGAGAGATAAGGAGTAAGTGGGGAGAGAAAATGTTTGAGGGGATAGAGAGAGAGAGAGGGGAAAGGAGAAGGTAAGAGATAAGAAGAGAGGGGAAGAGAGAAGGGGTGAGAAAGGGGGAGAGAGGAGGAGAGAATGAGACGGGGAGCTAGAGGAGGGGGAGAAGGAAGGGGTGAGGGGGGGAGAGAGAAGAAGTGGGACTGGGGGAAGGGATAGAAGGAGGGCGAGCGAGAGAAGGAGAGGGGGAGCAGCAAAGGAGAAGGGGAGAGAGAAGGAGAGAGGGGGAGTGAGATGGAGAGAGGGGAAAAGAGAATGAGAGCATGAGAGAAAAGGAGAGAGGGAAAGAAAGGAGAGAGAAAGAGTGGGGGGAAAGAGAAGAATAAGGTGAAAGAGGGGGGAGAGAGAAGGAGAGGGGGAGAGAGAAGGCAAAAGGGGGGAGAGAGTCGGGGAGAGGAGAGAGAGAGAAGTATAGAGGGATAATAGAGAATAAGAGAGAGGGTAGAGGGGGTAGAGAAGGAGAGGGGAGAGAGAAGGTGACAGGGAGAGAGTCAAGGGGAGAGTGGGAGAGAGAGAAGGAGACAGGGGGAAGAGAGATAGGGAGAGAGGGGAATAGAGAAGGAGAGGGGAAAGAAAAAGAGAAGAGGGGGAGAGAGAGAAGGAGAGGGGAAAAGAAAAGGATAGGGGAAGACAGAGAGAAGGAGAGGGGGAAAGAAAATGGGAGGGGGAAGAGAGAAGGGAGAGATGGAGAGAAGGTGAAAGAGAAAGAAAGACAGGGGAAAATAGAAACAGAGAGGGGTAGAGAGAAGGGGTAAAGAGAGAAGGAGCGGGTGAGAGGGAGAAAGAAGAAGAGGGTAAGAGAGAAGGAGAGACAGAGAGAGAGAAGGAATGGGAGGGAGAGAGAAGGAGTGAAGGGGATAGAAAAGGAGTGTTGGGGAGGGAGAAGGAGTGGGTGAGAGAGAAGAAGAGAAGGGGGAGAGAAGAAGAGGGTGAGAGTGAGGGGAGAGAGAAGGAATGAGAGGATGAGAGAAGGAGCGAGGGTGAGAGATATGGAGCAAGCGGTGAGAGAGAAGGAGAGATGGGTGAGAGAAAAGGAGAGAGGGGTGAGTGAGAAGGAGAGGGTGATAGGTCAGGAGAGTGTCAGAGAGAGAGAAGGAGTAAGGGGGAGAGAAAAGCAGTGAGGGGGAGGGAGAATGAGAGGGTGAGAGTATGGTGGAGAGAAGGATAGGGTGAGAGTGGGGGGAGAGAGAAGTAGTGAGGGGGAGAGAGAAGGAGAAGGTGATAGAGAAGGATAGGGTGCGAGAGAAGGAGAGGGTGAGAGAGAGAAGGAGTTGGGGGAAAGAAAATGAGTGAGGGGTGAGAGAGAAGGAGAGGGTAAAAGAGAAGGAGAGGGTGAGAGAGAAGGAGTGAGGGAGATGGAGAAGGAGAGAGGGGAGGGAGAAGGAATTTCATTTTTGTTCCCCTTTTAAGACAATTAGCAAAGTTAAAATGTGTTTTTTTTCTCTTTGCCTTCCTCTGGATCAATTCATTAAGAACGTGTATCCACATGTTGCAGAGCAGATAAGAGGAGATATAAAAAGTTTTAACTGGATGGACTAAAATGTTTTTTTTTCAACCTTAATTTCTATGTAACTATGTTACCTTGATGTTTGCTAAATATCTTGAGTTTGCAAGCAGTTGCTTCTGTGAGTTAACATCCTTGATCATCTCTGCTAAAATTAGCTAAAAATTCATAATTAATTTTGGCCAATCCCAAGCAGCTATACATTTTATCACATTGTAACAATCAGCGATGGCAGTTTGTGCTGGAAGAAATCATGGGATGGATAAGATATCTGCATTGTACTGCTGCTGGCTTGAAGGTTAGTAATGGGTTAAAATCTATACCCAAATGCAGTGTTTCCATTGGGAGGTACACTGTGCCTATGTAATCAGCTCTGGGGGTGTGGAAAACAAGTTTTATTTTTAAATACAATAAGTTTGTATGTGAAAGAATGACTCCATGTAATTTGAGTTTCTGACATAAGTTGCATATATTAGATTAGTAAAGGGTAAAAACAGGGAAACTTAGATATACCTTTAAAGGTTATTACCAGAAACATTTTAGACAACAATAGAAAAAAAAGTAGAAAAAAAAGATGGAGGACCTATTTTTTCAGAGTGCATTATAACACACTTTTAAAACGTTCTAATTCATGAATGTCACTATAATATCTAGGGAAAAATGGAAAAATGTTTCACATCCTAAATTAGGTACTGTCCAAAAGCATCTGGCAAGGGAAGTTTTCACAAAGACCTCCCCCACATGTTCATTTCAAAGGCACATTGTTTGATGATTACCTTCTATGTACACTGACTAGTCCTCAAACTTCTATCCCAGGAATTACGGCCACCATAGAAAGTTTTAGCACAGTATCTAAACTGAAATTAAATCTAGAAAAGACCGAAGCCTTACGGCTGTGGATCCCAAAGGCAGACTTAGAAAATGTAAAGGCTATCTACAGACTTATCTGGCCCGCACATCATATAAAATACTTAGGGGTTCAAATTACACCAAAAATGTTGGATCTCTATAAAGCAAACTATCCCCCCATTTACAAAAAAACTGAATGACGAAAGGCAGAGATGGGCTAGGTATTACATTTCTTGGTCAGGACGCATAGAGTCAACTAAGATGAATATTCTGCCTAAAATCCTGTATCTCTTTCGAACTCTACTCATCCCAAATAAACCTAAAAGAATTAGATCATTTTCAAAATAACATGTTTTGGTTTATCTCGAGAAATAAGCGATCCCATATATCCAAAAAAGTAATGAATAGGCATAAAAAAGCAGGAGGTCTTTTATGTCCTAATTTGAGATTTTACCATAAAGCAGTCCAACTGGCTCACCTATTTCTAGCACATTCAATTAAGCACCAGCCAGCTTGGGTCTTTATGGAAAATCAATCGATTAGCCCGCATACTTGGGACAAACTTATCTGGTTCCCAAAATAATTTGCTCCTTTTAAAACTCCTCAAAATCCAATGATCAATTTAACTATATCCTCCTGGAGCTGGGCTAAATCTGGGTGTCATCGTTGCCCCAATCTCTCCCCTCTGTTGTCAGTTTTCTCTTTCCCCCATATTATGGAAGACACTAGTATAACTTCAAGTCACTGGTGGACCTCCAAAAACGTAGACAGGATAGGCACTTGGTTTAATGGCACTTGGTTTAATAACGACTGGCTTCTGACTTACGATCAAATCAATATGATCCACAATATACCCCAAACAGAGCTTTATAGCTACATGAAAATTAGAGGTTGGGTTAGCAGAACATCCAGATCACTAGGGCTTCCCAGGGCAAAAGGCATACTGGGTTCAACATATGATACTTTTACAAGTAGCAAATCTAGAGTAAAACCCAAACTTATGTTGAGATGGGAAGGGGACATGGGATTGGAATGGGATTGGGGTAAATGGTCAGAAGCTTGCTCAAATTTAAATAAAGGATCGCTTAACTCCAGCCTCCTGGAAAAATGAAATAAGGTTCTTCAAAGAACCTACTGTACTCCAGATAAAATGCAAAATAATAACCCCTACGAGAGTAATCAATGCTTTAGAGGCTGTCAGACAATAGGGCACCCTATCCACACTTGGTGGTTATGCCCAATAGCCCTGTATGGTGGAAATTAACCAATAGCATTTTAGATAGAATTCCCCAGTTCCAGAAAATCTGGGACCGTTGGCTAGATTCCCCATGCAGTACCTCTGACTTGACTCTTAATTAAAATTTATCTGTCAATGGGCATATGGCTCGAGGCGGAGGAGACCTGGTTCTGGATCTGTCAAGCATGCCTGGGGACTTGATATACGGTACTTACACCCTTAAGCTTTTTTTTTTCTTTTTGCAACTCTCCACATTGTTGTTTTTTTTTGCTTTAAGTGGTTTGTTTTCTTTCTTTTTTTCTTTTTTTTTACCTTACATCTATTATATAATTGTTAAGCTCAACGATTTTCCCCTCCATGGTTTTGGTTCTACTTAATAATTAAATAATAATTAAATAATAATTAAAAATGTAAAAAGAAAAGACATAGTCAGTAGTTAAAATAATAAGCTTTATTGAAGAAGACAATATAACTTATCTGATGCTTATATCGTAAAGTATAATGCTGTATTATCTTAAGCCTTCAAAAAAATCAATGTCAAAAAAAGGGGGCTTTTTTAAGTTTTTGATCAGATTAGTCCTTTAATGAGATGGATGAAAAAAAGGTAAAGTAATATGAAATGTTCATAGGATAAAACTCAAAGAATACAAGACAATGCAATAATTTAACCCCCTCAAAAAAATGTTCACAAAAGGACAGTAATGATGTGTACAAAATTAACTATTTACTGTAATCCTTTTAGACATTAGAGTGTAATATAATATAAAATTATTCAACA
The DNA here is from genome assembly GCA_027410445.1 of Discoglossus pictus. Lineage (NCBI taxonomy): Eukaryota > Metazoa > Chordata > Amphibia > Anura > Alytidae > Discoglossus > Discoglossus pictus. Next base: position 376,749,555 of record CM050163.1, read on the forward strand.
AAAAGCTGAATGTGAAAGCATTCACATTCCCTGCAAAAGAAAATAACTTTTTTATTTGCATTAGCATGGCGCTCCTTAGAGCTGGCACCACAGTTGATTGCCTTTTTCGCCAACTCCCTTCCCCCAGGAAACTGCGGTGCTTATACTGCAAGATAACATGTGACATTTTATGACATTCTCCCTTTAATGCAAAATAAAGTATTTTGCTTCTCTTTCTATTCTAAACTCAGTTCTTGCTCCTCAGTCAAATACTGAGCTGCCAGCCTTACCTTTCATATGCATGGCGTGTGATTGTATATCACTGCATAGAATTACTTTGATGTAGTCACATTAGCACTAAAGTTATTTACATATTTATAACAGGCGTTCATGTTGCTCCTTGGAAGAAATTATGCTATCAAAGTACAAATGACAGCTGTGGAAATCTGATATTCCTTACAGAATAGCGCAAGAGCCCTAAGAGAATACAAAAGTAAAAAGCAATATTACTGACAAAATGTTTACATTTATGTTCATTTATCCACACTAAAGCAATAATAATTGGATATTATAATGATGCTTTTTGACAATATAATGTTTGGTTACAAATAAAATTGCGTATCGGTGAGACTACTGAATGACATAATTATTAAACAGTATGAAAGAAAATAGTGGAATATCTCACTATACAGGGTTGAACACATTTTTGTATCTCGCACATAATATTGAACAGACCTCTTATCTTGATTCACTCTACAGGGAAATTTAATGATTTGTCTGATCAAATTCACAGAAATATGTATCAAACTTCATGATCTTAACAAAAATAATACAATCCATATATTTAAGTATCTTCATAGCTCAGCTCATGAGCAAAATAAAACAAAATAGATGGATAAAATGGCCGTGACCTGTATCAGCTAAAACAAGAAAAATTAGGTTCTGAAGAATAAAATTAAAATAAAATGGATAGTTTATTATTTGTCACCACATAGACTTACAAGCTAACTGTAACACTGATTAGCACATCTACGCAGCTAATTAGTATCAGGGAGCTGCTCATTTGCAAACAAATACAGCACAAGAAATACTGATTATATTAGGAATAATTCACTTTAGAATCAAATGGCTAGTACAATGTATAGCCAGTTTTTTACGCTCTTTAAGAATAACTTAAAGAACTTTAAATGCCTTCCCATTCCAGATATAGGAGGTTTCCTAGGTATAGTCCCCATTATGGAAGTAGTCAAGTGTGATAGCTACTGGACCAATCGCAGCTGAACATGTATCAACTGCCATGTCTTCAATTAACAATCCTTCTTCAGAGCATTTGGGAGAGGTAAAGGTGGCTGATAAAGCACATGTAACCTTCTATCTGTATCCATCTGGAGGTACTGCAAAACATATCCATTAGGAAACACATCAAATAATTTGGAATAGCAATTTTATTGAACTGGTCCTTCTTCTCCCATCAACTTGGTATTCAGAGATTAAGAAAGGACCCACAAATGGGTGGTGTAAAAAAAAACAGAAGATGAGAGAAAATGTTTGTACAGAAAAATTCCATTACAATAATGGGTTGTATTCTGTAGAAGAAGCATCCTGACCTCTGTTCAGATCTTTTTTCTTACCTTTATGATATAGAGGAGGCTCATTACAAATTTATATTGCTAGCATGGTGACAATACCACAAATAATGTCACCAAAGTCTATCTTTTACCACTTCAGTGTCTTGGAAAGAGAAGGATGTATATGCTTGCCTGAATATAATGAGCATATCAGTTAGAGTATAGAGTGGGGCAATTAAAGTAGGGAATAGGCTTCAAATGTCCACATGTCCTCTCTTTCCAGTGCCATTCAACCATTAAATATTTCAAGTAGAGAGCAGCAACTGGATCCAGTGAAGCAGTCTCTAGCAAAACACTGGACCCCAGTGCATCTGGGCAGACTTATCCCATGGCTGAACAAGTGGGATAAGAGGAAAATCTAAGGACGCAGACATGTTCAAGTTGGGTTTTGGTAAGGCATTGTTATTCAAGCAGTTGGGGTAGTTGGTGGCAACAGACTTAGGAATCTTCGTTCCAGACATTATTAAAGCTAAATTGGAATAAGATGCACACTTGGGTAGGATAGCAAGATGTTTTCCTTCTTCTTCACTGCTGGATTAAGTGATATCTCTGGGCCTGGACAATTTATAATTCAACTTTGCCATAGTTAAAGAGCTAGCAGCTTTATCATATTCCTCTTTTAATCAGGCAGTCAAAATGAAAACAATGGGGGGAGAGGGGTCTCAATGGCAAAAGCAGATATCAAAGCAGCTTTTACTTACTGCCGATTCCAGCTAGTAACTGCTGCGCTGCTATTTACATGATGCTATTTTTGTGAACTTGTGTTTGCCGATGGGATACTCTATTTTATGCCCAGTATTTTAAACCTTCAGTTCATTCCTAGAGTTGTGTGTCATGGAAGCATCTGGTTACACACTATTTAGAGGATTTCCTGTTTGTAGGCTCTCCCATATGCTGCTAACACCATATGCTGCTAACATTATTTGACAAGCTGTCTGCATCCTTGAGAGTTCATTTGGCTGTGGAAAAATCTGTTGGTCCATGCTCCTGTCTTCAATATCTCTGTATGCCAACTGGTTAAGTGGTGGGGAAAGTTAGGTTCCCAAGTTATAAGATAAGTATTACATTCAGTAATTGGCAAGCTACAGTTTGCATGTAGAATTATCCCAGTGGGAAGGCATTTTTGAAGTAGATTAACCTTACCTACAGATGGAGTGACCCAGCCGTTCCATCACATAGATTATCCACGGCTTTGAGAGATAATGTGAATCCTTTAATGGGAAATAATTTGTCTTAAATAACAAATTGTACAACCTTCAACTGAATCTGAACACTTATGAGCCTGTTAGGGTAAAGCTTGGTATTCACTTCAAAGGCTGGGCCGTCTGCTTGGTCCGAAGAAGGTTTAATAAAAAAATTGGCGTTTTTGTAGTTGTTCTCTATTGTTTTGTCTCTTTTCTTCGAGGAAAATGAGTTTTAGAACAGGTTGATTATTTTTTACTTCAACAACCTGAGAATAGTGCAGGCCATTGACACTTATTCAATCTCATCAGTACCAGAGGCCAGACTCCTGTGGCAACTGATGTTTAGATGCTTACAACTCACTAAACTTCTGTATTTCAAAAGGTGGAAGGTATTGGCTCCAGAGACAAACGATATTGGAGCACCATTCCAGGTCACTTTTGGTAGTGATATAAGTGTAAATAGAAGTATAACAGTCAAACTGCACTCTTAAATGGAAGCACTGTACCCATTTCTGGACAATCTCTGACAATAAAAAAATGAGGGTAGCAAATAATAAAAGACCACAATGATGCTGAAACTGAACATTCTCATACTATTAAGGATTTTTGCTAGAATATAAACAAAGTAACAGCTGTTGTAAAATAAAAATGTCTAATAAAACCTTAGAATCATGAATAGTTACTTTAGCAAAGTTCTGCTTTTTGTATGCACCTGTAGTCATGTCCGTGTACACTTTGTAGAATATGCACTTGGAAGATTGCTGTCTTTAATGACATCAGAGGCCATATATAGTAAAGAGTGAAGTGTTGGGGAACTGTCTTTGATGTAAAATCTTAGAACATGGGCACTAGCTAGGGAGGGGAACATATGGCCTTAGGACTAAATGTGTCTCATAGGGGCATCTTTTGACACATTATGCAGGGTATTGTACTGTACAGTACACAGAGTAAAGCATTGCAAAAAGGCCATCTAAATGTATAAAATGCAATGTATGGCTCCAATGATCTTTCTTGGAGGGTCATTGGCTCTTAATGCAAAAATATTTCTACAGTAGTGGTAGTATGCATGTTTCAGAAAAACTTCTATCCACCTATGATTTAAAAATCACAATAAATAAAATTCTTCACATATGGAGAAAAAGTAGATGGTCATGAAGGATAATGGATACAATTGGTTGACTCTGGTTTAAATAGTAAATATCAGTATAAACACTTATCTGAAGGTATTATTATTAAAAATGTTGCTCTTACCCTGGAAATAGCTATTGTCACCTAATCTTTAGACAGGAGCTTCTTTTGTCTCTCACAAACAGCTTAGCATTGTGGAAGGATGCCTCTGGTTCATTGTTGCAAAATAAGGGCCTTATGCTAATCCCTGAAATAGCAAGTATGCCCTAACTGCAGAGTAAATCCTACATAGCAATGTTAATCACCCATTCCTAAAACATTTCAAGCAAACTGCTACAGGTCAATGCTCCAAGTGAACTTCACGGCACAGACGAAAAGCAAGGCATAAATCAGCATTGAGTTTTGCACTGACAATAAATTATGAGTTACTCCCTGACACTCTGAAACCCAAACCCTATGCTAATAAAAATTTGCTGATCACTTGCAAATCAGGGCACTGCCTTAACTGCAAAAAGCAGAAGAAAGATTTACATGTACCAGAGACCACTCACAAATGCTTTTAAAACCTTTGCTGAGTCTTTAAAAAGTATTTAAAGTGACAGTATAGCACATAAAACACAAAAAGCACAACCAAATGATGACATTTCAACATTGTTTGACACTTAACATATGTGTAATTAAAAAAAACAATTAGCAGCCAGATTAACAGAACTAACCCCTACACTTACATCCCAACCTATTTGGGACAGCTTGAGAGAGGATTCTAAAAATTTGTGGAATACAGCTAAACTTGACAAATTAGGTAATTGGTTATCAAATGGACAATTCCTTACCTTTGACCAATTGAGGATTTATTATAACATTGAGCTTTACAATTATTGTAAAATAAAACATTTAGTGACTACATTAATAAAAAAATGTGGTAAACCGCAAACCAACTGGTTATTCCTTATATGCAGCAAAGCCCCACTAACCAGAGGTGTCCTTAGATCTATTTACGCTATACTAAATGCCTGACAACAATTTTCAAAACTAACTTTATGAAACAATGGGAACCAGATATGGGAACTCAATGGGATCCACATAAGTGGGAACAAATCTGCACAAATATAAGCAAAAGCTCACACAATTACAGTCCACTTAAAACTTCTATAAAGGTGCTGCACACATCTTATTTCACACCTGATAGATTACATAAAATGAACACACAAACATCTTCAAGTTGCTCTAGACTATGTCAAACTACAGGTACATTTCTCCACACTTGGTGGGAATGCCCAATAGTTCAAAACATTTGGACCAAAGTCATGGAATTGGCATCTACTATTTTGAAGACAACAATACACCCTTCCATAGACATTTGCCTTTTGGGAGACTATTCTCCTCTACTACAAAAGTGACATAATAAATGGCTACAATTCCTGCTTATGGACACGAAAAGCCCAAAAAATGGAAGACGACACAACTTCACCTCCAAGAAATTATACATAAACTAAATGTCATAATGATTAATGAAAACAATACTCATGTCGTATCCAATACATATCCAATATTTACAGAAATATGGGATGTATGCATCAACTCCCCATACTCAATCACAATCATATAAAAATTACAAATATCACAAAACAAACACTAAAAATTATATTAAAACTGGCTGAATTGATAACCTATTGGAGTGGAAAGCGGAAGCTGAACAGGTACAGATTAAATGACAACTTTATTGACAAAATTGTAATATTGTAATCTGGAATTCAAACCCATTGACTCACTCAAGTGTATCCCCCTTCACCTGAATGTTAGTGTTAGTTCAGTTTAATTTAATATATTTTTGTATCATTTAGTTAATATGTTTTACTGAATCTACAGCTACAGTCAAACGGAGAAAAAAAAATATACAAAAACATTTAGATTTTATTAAATGCTGTTTATGACATTTATGTTTAAATTTACAAGTATGAAAAATGCTATGACACAAAAAAAAAAAAATATATATATATGATATGTTGGTATTAAGCCCATATTATGATATAAAATCCAACAACTCAGTACTCAAGGGGTTAATACATCTCACAAAACCAAGTTGCCTAGGAACAAACATTCTATTGCATTAACACAAAATAAACACATCTTTATTTATTACACCTAAAAAAAAAAAATTGTCACATCTTTTTATTATCCTAGTTACATAGTTTCATAGTAATTAAGGTTGAAAGAAGACTTTCAGTTCATCAAGTTCAACCTGTTAAGATCTCCTCTGATCTGCAATATGCGGATTCGTTATTAATTAATTTGTTGTTAAATAATTATTAATAGTATAGTATTGGAGGATGAATAAAGAGTTAGTCCATCAAGTTCAACCTTTTTAGATCTCTATTGATATTTTTAATGTGGACTATTTATTATTAATTGTTAATTGATCCAGAGGAAATCAAACAGAAAAAAAAAAAAAAACATTGAAATTTTGCCAATTGTCTCATAAGCAAAATTCCTTCCTGACCCCAGAAACTGGTGATCAAATTTCTCCCTGGATCAATATTCCTTCGCTAGTTATCTAGGATAGCCTTGAATGACCTCTTTATTCAAAAATATATATAACCCCTTTTCGAAGTTGTCTATCGAATTCTCTGTTACCACCTCCTTTGGTAGAGAATTCCACAGTTTAACCACCCTAACTGTGAAGAACCCTTTTCTTTCTTTAAGGGGAAATCTTTTTTCCTCTAACCTCAAAGGATGTCCTCTTGTCAGTTGAAAATCTCTTGCTACAAAAAGTTCACTTGACAAAGCCTTATATTGACCCTGGATGTATTTAAATAAGGTAATCATATCCCCTCGTAGATGCCTTTTTTCTAGCGAAAATAAGTTTACTTTGGTTAGTCTTTTTTCATAACTTAGCCCCTCGATTCCCCTTATTAGTTTTGTAGCCCTTCTCTGAACTTTTTCCAGCTCTAAAATGTCCTTTTTATGAAGTGGTGCCCAAAATTGTACTCCATATTCCAAATGAGGGCGTACTAGGGATTTGTATAGTGGCAGAATTATATTTGCTTCCCTTGCTTCTATACCCTTCCTAACACATGCTAATATTTTACTTGCCTTTGCAGCTGCTGCTTGGCTTTGAGCGCTGTTACCTAGGTGATTGTCCACAAGAACTCCCAAATCCCTTTCAATATCTGATACCCCTAGATTTGCTCCATTAAGATTATAGATTGCATGGCTATTTTTCCTTCCCAAATGCATAACCTTGCATTTATTTGTATTAAATCTCATCTGCCATTTAGCCGCCCATTTCTCTAATTTATGCAAATCCCTTTGTAGGGAAAGTACATCATTATCTGATTTTATTACCTTGCACAACTTAGTGTCATCAGCAAAAATGGAGACACTACTTTCGAGTCCTACTTCTATGTCATTAATAAATATGTTAAAAAGGAGAGGACCTAATACTGAACCTTGAGGAACCCCACTTATCACATTAGACCAATCAGAGTATGTTCCATTCATAACAACCCTTTGCTTCCTGTCTTTTAGCAAGCTCTCGATCCATGAGCAGATATTTACTGCAATTCCTGTATCCCTTAGTTTGCTCACTAGTCTTCCATGTGGCACTGTATCAAATGCCTTTGAAAAATCTAAAAAGACTACATCCACTGAGTTGCCCTGATCCACGTTCCTACTAACCTCCTCATAAAAACTAATTAGATTGGTCTGACATGACCTATCCTTCATAAATCCGTGTTGACTGCTACCTATGATCTTGTTCAAATAGACATAGTCTTGTATTCTGTCCCTTATTAACCCTTCTAAAAGCTTCCCAACTACAGATGTGAGGCTCACTGGTCTATAATGTCACGGATTTGCTCTAGACCCCTTCTAAAATATAGGTATCACATCTGCTTTTCTCCAGTCATCCGGTAGAGACCCTGTAGTGAGTGAGTCTTGAAAGATTAGATATAATGGTTTGGCTATTACAGAACCCAGCTCCCTCAGTACCCTTGGATGTATTCCATCAGGACCTAAAAAAACAATTAGGGTATTTTCTACTATCTGTCCTCACAGAGTGTGAATTCAGACAGAAAAGGCCTTGAGCTATGAGAGGCACGCCCTCGAGAGCTGAGTGCCCGAGCCGAACATAGCAATAGCCTCGCTGTCAATTCAGTGCCATTGAGTTGTGCTACGTCGGAGGGGAGAATAATTTTTTGCCTGCACTACCTCTTTAACTGCAGCGTTCACACTCTGTGCAGCTACTTAATAGAACAGATCCAACAATTACTTTATATATATATATATATATATATATATATATATATATATATATCTGTTCCCTTGCTGTAGCTAGTTACAGGCACTTGTTCCTGCACATCCCACTCATTATAAGATTTATGACATTCACATTTCCTATTGGCTCCTAGGGCAATCTCATTCATAAAGCTTGGTTTGGCTGCTCCTTACACAGATATCTGTTTCGGATACAGAGCAAGATTTATGGCTGTGCACTGTGTGCTCTAATCTGGGGGGTGAATGATTTGAATTAATGTAGAATTTAGGGGAAAAAAGCTATAAGTTATAGCACCAGATTAGCAGAGTGCTCTAAACTACTCTCATATTGTGCACTAATTTACTTCACTTCCTGCACAGTTTGTAAATAATGGAAGAAGCTCCTGCCTCTAAATGAAGTGAGAAACAGCTATTTTCAATCTTAATACAAGCAACTTTTTTTTTAAAATCACAAAACAATGTTTATATAGATCTTCATGACAAATCTGGACCAAGCTTGTCTTTTTAAATTAAGAAGGGAGTTACTTAAATGTATCATTCAAATGAGCTTAGAGATCAAACTTAAATGTTATTTGTCACCTGAATAAAATTAATAGTTTGAAAATTATAGTTTATAATTTGTAGATGAATTTGAAATACCGTCTGACTTGTGGAAGGGAAAAGGAATATTGATAGATAGCTGTTGTAAGAAATGTAATTTAGATGGCTGTCAAAGAATATCATGGGGGAAAAAACATGAAAATGTGACTAATTATATTGTAAAGAAATTACAGCAATGCATATAGAGGATTGACACAAACTGACTGAAGGCTAAGTGAAATAAGAATTTGAATATTGGGTTAGCAACAATAACATGAATATTAAAGGAAAGTTGACAGTAAAAAAAAATAGCTTTTCTCTGCCAAAATATTTCCTTGGTAGTTTATAAATTGGATACCTGAGAATACTTACAATTTGACTATACTGTAGTAATAATTATTTGAGAATTTGCCATACAGCAGTGACAACTACACCCCACCCACCCCACACACACACACACACACAAAGGAGTGAAGTATAACAGATATACTAATAACTATGAAGAAGAGATCCTTTTTACTTATTTTTCTCTTGTTTACTTGTGCAAACTTTCAGTTTTTTGTTTGTTCTTGTGCAGTTGACCATGACTGTGAATAATTTGACATTATGTATGTTGGTGCTGTAGTAATTTGGTATTCTGCTGAACTTTATGCAAACCCTTTCGATTATGAATTCCAAATTCTTAAGAACCACATATTGTACATGCAAATCTAAGCTTCAGAACTAGACACTTTAGTACTTTTGGATTACCTTACTTTTGTGCATTAGGTCTAGTAAAGGGTTAGTACTATTTCTGACATTACCATATCAATATGATAAATGATGGTTATGATGTCCTGGTAAACCTTTTTTTTGATCTTTTATACCTGCAGGTTATTTTGGTTGTGGTTTCGGCAGGAAAAAACTCACATTCTACTCTGAGCATCACAATGTATGATTGCCACATATTAATGGTGTGCAGAATAATGGCCAGAGAAAAGGGTTGTAAAGCCCTTAATTTTTTACACGTTTCCCAGTCTAGTTTGTGGTAGAGCTTATGACCAATCAAGCTGTTCTTTGGTCAGACAATATGTTACAAGTTCTTTCTTCTATGTGTTTCTTTATTATAATAGCTGAGGAGCAATGCAGTGTTCCATAAAGAAAATAATCATGTGAGATGTGAATTATCTAAGGGTGACTGTTAGGTATACTGATTTACAAATCACAGATCAGTGTTTGTGTGGTCAGTATATATTGCACTTTTTGGATCTTGACTTAGATGTATCAACTCTCATGCTGGTTTTGTTATAAATAACATGGCAGCCATTCCTTCTACCAAATATGATCATGCGGAAGACAAAATAACAGGAACATTTTAACAATATACTGATAATGAACCTAATAAGAAGCATGACCCATATTTGCTTCCTAAACAGCTTTATTTCTTCTTGGAATGCTGTCATACAATTCTCAACTGTGTGTAGTGGGATATTGCACAATTCTTCAATAAGAAAAGCTTCTAGTTCTTTGAGGGATGAAGGAGGTGGAAATCTACTTCATACTCTGAGCTATAGAACTGTTTATAAAGGTTCAATGAAGTTTAGACCTAGTGATTCAGGAGTCCACAGTTGACATTTGTTTTTATCCTGGTATTCAAAAAATCACTCTTTTTTTTACAATTTTATAATTATGTAGTTATGTGTGGGAGCATTACCACCCTGGAATATATGAAGGAACAGTGTTTGCACCACAGGGAGTGCCTTTAATATAATGTATAGGCACATCTAAATATAGCTTTGATACTTTATGGGCTCCATTAAATTCCATTCCCGTAACTCGATCGCAGACAGCCTAATGTCTGCGAGTGAGTTGCGGGCTTCCGTTGGACTCCATTTGCGAGGCTATTCAATTGCTCCAGGTCCCGACCTGCGATCTTGAAGCCAGCTTCGTAAACCATGCACTGTTTTGGAGCAGTTGTGGGCGGGAACCATATCAGTCCACAAAGCCCGTAACCACCCATTTAGAATTGGCCAATGGAAAATGAGACTGTCATAATTATGGCATTAAAACATAGAGGTTACGTGTCAATTAATCAGGTTCGGGTGTCCGATATGCGATCAGACTCGCACAACTTTGGAAATAAAGAATTATGAAAATGAATGCCAATACTGTTCTTGTCCATATGAGTGACCTGATATGTATTAACTCATTGATACCCGAGTTCGATTTAACCCCGAAATGACACATAAATATAAATGTATTTCCCTGCAGTTTTGCGGGCTTGAGACTGTTGTGCAATTAATTTCAATGTCTTTCATCGCTTTCCCTGTAATTTATAATGCAGGATTACATTCTTATTTGCATTTACAGTGCTATGAATTGGTGTTTAACCCTTTTGCGGGTCCTCTCTAGCACTTGTAGGATTTTCTCCTACATTTGCGGTTTACGAGTGTGGACACGTTTGCGAGCTTTGGGAATTTGAGGAATTGAATAGAGATTTGCGATTTTAGCCTTGCGAAAGTGACAGATCAAAGGCTACTGGAGGGTGTAAGTTAAGAGTTTGATGGATGCCATCTTTTCAAGCTCGCAACCCGACCCGAACCCACAAAAAGACGCCAATTGAATAGCAAATTTGCCTGCGAGCTTGCTTACAGGCCTCCAGATCTCAAATCCAGCCAATTGAATGGGGCCCTATATCAGGTGTACACACACTGCTGTCAAGTAGTTTTTCTTTTATTCATTGCATATTAATAATATTAAATAATATAATCCCCCAAAAGTGCTATTTTTTTGTTTTTGGTATTAATCAACATGTATGAGTTACTTTTACATTTTAAGTAACCCTGGGGATCAATTATACTAGTTCTGAAAAAGTGTCCTGTATATATTCGGTTGTCATTTACACTAGTGGTTGTCAGTATTTAGCTAGAACCTTCTGGATATTTATCAAGTACAGACACATCCTTTTAACAAACTTAATATTTTGTTTTTTTCAGATGCGCTGCTAATTAATTTATTATCATTTTGTCTGTTAAATACATTTATTCATGTTCCTTTTTAGGGATTATTACTTTAGAATGTTGCTTATATAAAGTGTCTGCTTCCGTTTGTATTTATAAATTACATATTATTCTGTATCCCTGATTCAAGCAACCACTACTCTATACTTGTTTTAGCTACCATATAAAAATGTCCAGAGAAAAGAAAATTGCTGCATTTTGAATTACATTTTCCATTTTTTCCCATTATTGTGATAGCTTTCTCAGTGTTAAAGTTGAATTCAAGACATATTCATTATTGAATGTTTTTCTGTCAGCAGGTTAAAGTTGCAACTATTTTTTATCTGCATTCAGAGATCAGAGCTCCTTAGGTAATACCACTGTTTCCAATTAAATAGGAAACAGGGAAAAATGAACATTATGGAAGCATAGTAGTCAAAAAAGTAGTCTATATAGGTTAGTACTACATGGCATCTCAATCCATGTTTTGAACTTTTTAATGGAAGGATCATATTATTACTTTCATGCTATAACTTTTTATATTGATAAACAAAAAGAGCCTCATTCAATTGAGTAATTGTAAATTACAGTAGACCGTAATGGAGGCCGTAAGTTATTTTGCCTTTCAATTGGTGTTTGTTTGCAAGCCACAAACAGGCTACGTGTTATGGGCTTGAAATCCTTGCGGTTGTTAAAACAGGAACTTACAGCCCATCAAAGCCTTTGATCTGTCACGTCCGCAAGAGTTTTGCTCGCTAAAATCGCAAACCGCTATTCAATTGCTGAAATCCCTCAAGACCGCAAACGCAGTCAAGCCTGCAAACGGCAAATGTCGTCCAAAATCTTGCAGGTTCCAAATAGACTAGTTTGTAACACTGCAAAACACAATAAAAACAAACCAATGGGCTTTTTTAATATATAGGCAAAGCAATGGAAGGCATTAGAATTCATTGCACAACAATTCCCAGTTATCAAATAGCTTTTTTTTCTTTTTCATATGTTGTAATGGTGCATATGCCAATATGAAAGGTCATGCTTCAAGATGCTGAAAGCAATTAAAGAGACACTCCCTGATTAAATTGCAACACAAATACATGAAAATGGCTGCCTTTTCCCTCACAGAGGCTCTAATGTGGACCCTAAAAATACAAAGATCATCTGATATATATCTCACTCATCACATCTACATTGTGAAAACAAATAGTGGCCAAATTACACCGCCACATGGCATATATCAAGTGCCAGTGGAACATTTTAGAATTGGTTGTTCAGTTCCTCAGTTGTGTCCGACTCTCTGGGACCCTATGGACTGCGGCACACTTACATATGTCTCTGTTTGTGCATATCCACAAGGTTTGCATGGAAAACATACTGGAGTTGGTTACCGGTTCCTTCTCCAGTGGACAGTGATTTCTCTGATCTCTCTGCCCACCTACATTGGCCCTACATGGTATGACTCACAGCTTCATTGAGGTACACAAGCCCCTTCACCACCACCAGTTAGCAATCCAGAAGGGGAACAGGGGAACATACACCACGTTAATCTACTGTAACCCATTAGGAAAGGCCCCAAAAATAAATGGAGGCTGTGCAGAGGCACGTGGAGCAACAGCCAACTCACCTCCAGCAGTGATAATCTCCACTACACCCATCCTGGAAAGTCCCACGCCATTGCTTGTGGCCATGTGCCAAGATGTATACCATTATCAATTGGTGACATCCCATTAAGTGTTTTGCTATCAACCAACTGTCATTATCACCTGTCATGTTATTATCAGGCCTTCTGGGATATGTTGCTACTCCACAGTATCTCAAATTGGACTTTGCATGTGTATTAACCATTTAATATTATATGATATATTATTATATGTATTCATTTATTGCATAGTAACTAGGGCTCATTAGTTTACAGATATAGGAATGTTACAAATTTCATGTATGTGGATGTTGAAAAATCCCCACCGTTGAAAACACACTGACATGGTGAGAATGGTATAACAAAGCTTTCTTTCATATACAGAGCACAATCAGAAATGTACAATATCACGGGTGTGGTGTGGGCGAATACTGGGAGGGCAAGAGGATTTTTTTGAGAAAAGGGGGATACCTACAGGGGATAATGTCATAGTCTAGAATAAACATGATGTATAACACCTACCAGGGTCACATGTGGTCACTACACAACTGCAAACGGAATCTGATGAAAATAAAGGATCATCATAAATCACTCTATTTAACTGAAAAAAAACATTAATGTGCATAGCATTTACAACTTGTCTAGATCTGCTCAATAAACCAGATGCTTACACCTCTGGACTGTGTAATCCAATCCAGTTTCAAACATACAGTGTGTTCCCAAAACAAAAATCTGAAAAAAAGTGGAGAAGGATTAAAAATAAAAAACATGCATGTACAATACAGTGCTAAATACTGTAACTGTAACAATATATCAACTCACCTGATTCCCATCTGCAAGCTTTACTAACCATTAACTAGTTATCAGGATAACTCACTGGCCATGTCCATGAATAATGATGTGTCATTTCACAATAAATGCTTAGCTGTGACCAGGTGTACTATCAACTTCGCAATATGATATTGTTAATCAACATTGATATCACATCCATTAGCTATACAGGTGTCAGCACATGTTAAAGGATACTCATGATATCAGCAATAGGGGAAAATACCCATTAATACGGAGAGGACACAAAGGTCAGCAGCCACATTCAATGTTACTTACATCAGACCCAAGAGTCTGTTCACAGACTGATATTGAAGTCAGGATCACATGCTTCACTAGTGCATATATTAATGCTGGCTGCCATTAACATGCCATTGTGAGACTTTGCAAGTCCACCACCATAGTGGTATTAGTCTACATTTAAGCTAACAACAATCATGTCTTAGATATCGGGCTATTTGATAGCTTTAATATTGTGGGAGCTACATGTTAGGGGGGGCAGTCATTGAAGGAATGTCTAGCTAAGAGGCACTGTTAAAACCTTATACCTCATACATTTCCTTCACTGTGCTTACAGATGCAGAAAATGCCTTCATGGACCTGAATTGTACCTAAAACAAAACAAAACAAAAACATAACACCTGCAAAAAAAGGCCTTAAAAAATATAGGGACTGCAGCATCTCTTCTGAATAGCATTCCTCAGTGACCATCAAGTATTTAAATTACACAGAAACCTATGTGTCCACAGAGAAGAGGATCATGGACCATGTGATGGGAAGTAGCCATCCAAGTACAAAATATCACCATCACATAGGCCAAGATCCAAGACTCTGTAGCCAGGCTAGATTACATTAACATTTGGACCAAAAGATGGTCACTGAGGAGTGCTGCTGAGAAGGCACAAAACATATGTGCAGCCCCTACATCCTCCTCCATCTAGCATCTGGGCCCCAATCCCCGTGGGCGTCCGCCTACTCCTTGGTGGTGGTGTTGGTGGGGGGCAGGGGGAGGCATCCTCCCAGGTGGGCAGCGGCACAAGCAGTGGTGGTGCTGATGACGGTGGCCTTGGCAGAGGCATGGGGGGAGGAAAGGAGTGGCTGGGCTGCAGGGGTGCGGGAGGAGGCCTCTGTGGTAGAGGAGGCTGAGCTGGAGACCAGAGAGCTGCACGGGTTATCTGTAGTTAGATGTTGGAATGTGCTCTGGTCCGTCCCGATCCGTAGAAGCCCTGCAAGTTCAGATTCAGTCATCAGATGTGCCTTCTCTCCTCCTTATTGTGCCTGGCCAGGCTGCACATGATCTACACTATTGATGGAGATGCTGGCCTTGATGCCCTGAAGACACTCCATTTGCTGGCGCATGATGGCCAGCATCTCTACCTGCGCAGCCTGGATTGGGAGGGAGGTCCATGGCCGTTGCTGGGTGAGGAGGTGGCAGTAATGGTGTTGGTGGTGGTGGTCCAGTGTGGAGGGTCTGGGGCTGGCTGGAGCCTCGCTCCATGTGGGTGGTGTTCCTGGGCCTGGTGGTGATGGCCAGTCTGCTGCACTGGTAAGGGGAGGAGGAGATGGGGTCAAGCCCCGCTGGTCCATCCAGTAGGAGGGCCCTGGTGAGATGCTAAGTCTCTAGAGGAGGGGTACAGTGGGGTCACATGCCGCCAGTGCGGCCGATGGTTTTGCTGGTGACCCCACTGCCCAGATGACATCCTCCTCCTCCGAAACAGGGCCCTCGGCTCCACTTCTTTCCTCCTCCCCCTGTGCCGGTTCCTGCTGGGTGGGAGCTCGCTCTACAAAGTCCTGCTCCCATGGAGCCGACGCACCCTCCTCTGGCTCACCACTGGGCCCAGACCTCCTTGATGCTAAAAGAAAGAAAAGAAAGGTATATCTTATTAGTATGATGAATAAAACATTGTTTGGTGTTCATTTCTAACTATCTGACATCTAAGCTTGAACCTGAATGATTCACTTAATTGCAACTATGAGTGGCTATTATTTGCTAGATGTGATCTATTCTTTGGTTCTTGCTCTTGATCGCTCTTGGCTCCTAACACTTGATTCCGGTTTTGGTCTGTAACTGCATACTCTGCAGTGGGCAAACCAATACATGGGCTCTCTATTCGTTGACTACTGTTGTTGTGCCCACGAATGACAGTGATTTGTCAGCTTCATAAATTGAATGACACATCCATCTATCCCTTGTTAATTCCATAGAGCTGACATGTCAGTGTCCTTGTTGGTCATCATGTACATGTGTAGTGTGTGTGATGTACATGTGGTGGCATGTTAGTGTATGCGATATTCACCTCACATGGGGCTGGATCCTGCAGGGCCAGCAGGCCTGAAGCTCCAGCAGCGGGCACATGGCTGAAAAGCTCCTTGGCCACACTCTCCCACTCATTATAGGGCATAGTCACTAGGGGGCCACCCCTTGGTGTTGCAGCTTGACTGTCCTCCTTGGCCATCATCCTCCTCACCTTCGCCTTGATGTCATCAAACAGGTGCTTCAGAGACCTCACATACCTTTCTGTTTTTCCCCTGTGATGTTACTGAGGCTGCTACCTCCTTCCATACCTGGGCCTTAGGGAACCCCCCGCAAGGATAACAGGGAATCCACGGATGGCACCAAGGAGGACCACATTCTCCTGGTGCATGTAGTTATGGGCCCTGTGCTTGCCTTTAGCTTCTTTCCATCCTGACTCTGGACGGGGATCCTTTGCTGAATGAACTGTTTCTGAGGCCTGTCCCTCCCCCGAGCTACCAACCCCCTGGGATCAGGCTCCTCCCCCTCTGTCACTGGATTAGATGTGCACATTTCTATTGGCACCCTGCCATCACCCACCTCCTCCACTCCACTATCCTCCTCTCCTCTGCTCTCCACCTCCTCCTCCTCTCATCTGCCACTCCTCACCTCCTCCACCTCCTCCTCTGCCTCTTCTCACCCTACCCCACCTCCTGCTCTTCCACCTCCTCCTCAACCTCCTCCACCTCTTCCTCTCCTCCACCACTACTCACCTCCTCCTCCTCTCCTTCACCACTCCCCAGGGCCACCTCTCTCTTCTCTCTCTCCTCCTTGCCTCTCCTCTTCTCCTCCTCCCCGCCTCTCCAATCCTCTTCACTCCGCCCTCCATTCCAATCCCAAAAATAATATAACAATAAATACAAATAAGTGTTACTGTATATATATGATGGTGAAAAAAATGTGTGTTTTATGTGTATTTATTAAATGTTGTGGGATGGGGTGTGGGGGATGGGATAGGTGTGTGTTTATGGAGTGACCTAGCTCTATGTGTATCTATGTGTGTAATTTAATGTATGTGTATTTGTATTATATGTCATCTGTAAATATGTGTAATCAAATATTAAGTGTAAAATCGTAAATAGATGAATATAAAATTAAAAAAACGCAAGATACTGCTCTGAAATTTCTCCTACTCTCTCTCACTCTACTGACATTACTAACTCCGGGACCTGTGTGCTACTTCATCTGAATCTACAACACAGTCAATGCATGAGCGTTTGGAAAGCCACTTTATAATCTCTCTCTGTCAATCATCTTGGCTAAGAGGCCTACTCGCACTCAGTTATACCGTGATTGGATCGTAAACGCTTTTATTCCAGCCCATTAACAGCTTGCAGGCATGGGAGGGGTTTACGGGCTTGAGGCTTCAGCCTGTAACTTGCTGGCTTGTTCAATTGAATATCACCTGAATAATAGCAGAGTGCGAGCCCGCAGCAGTCCCGCAGACATACAGCCTATATACCGCGAGATGCGGCCTTCAAACTGAATGCAGTTCAAAGACACCCAGTAGAAATTCAGTAAGTTGCCATTACAAATACAATTTTACTTAACCCTAAAGTCAGCATCAAAGTCCTTTCTCTGGCATAATACTTAAAGCAGTGACACAGAATACAATTTATCTCTTCCCATGCAGTTATAGGCTGGCAGAATTATGTAAAAACAGTAGGGGTAATTACAATAAAGTATTCTGTATACTAACGACTGAGAAGGCATTGATATGATTAAGTTTTCTTCATTTATAGCACCTGTATTACATATGCTTATGAATGCTCAAACTACAGGAGCATTGAATTTAAGAGGCCACACAAAATACATTTTTGCTGTGAAAAAAAGTTTTACCAGTGGTATATATCTGGTTAACCTAAGAAGACTCAGAGCAACACATTTAAGGGACAGCATGCTGGGTAAAGTTTAATGTCCATGGAATAGTGCATATGCAAAACAAAAATATATGTTGGCAGTGACAATTCTGTCTGTAAGTATATACATAAAACATATACACTTATGCTCATTGGCAAAGTTAGGTTTTATGCTTAATAGGCCACTCACATATGTTTACCCCCCCCCCCAAGCCACACTTGCAACTTCCTCTTTCTTCTTTCTATATCTCAAGTAATTTTTCATTGTATTACACTACATTTTCAGCAGCCTGCTGACTCTTGAAAATATACTGTTGGACTAGGACTTCTGAAATCTAAATGTCCCTTTGTGATTTGTCATTCAGTCGTCTCTAACTCTCTGTGACCTCATGGACCATAACACACCATGCTGATCCACTTGATATTCATGGAATAGATACTGAAGTGGGTTGTCAGTTCCTTCTCCAGTGATCCACAGCATACAGCTCCTGGTATTCCTAGGTGGACTCCCATCCAAGTACTGATCAGGCCCAAGCCTGCATGGCTTAAGGATGGTGTGACCTCTTGGTTCCCTGACGGGAATCAAACCCAAGTGGTAGTGGCGTTTAAAAATAAACACCTTTTACTACATATGTAGGCAACAAATAATCAGAAACTATTAATTGTATAATAATGGACAATGCCGTTTTAAATATATTCTGTTATGTATTTTACAAACATTCAACGATAGTCAAAGCAATGTTTTCCATACTCAGACTAAATAAGAAAACAAGTAAGATCTGCAAACCTAACATTGAAGGCATTGAAACTTCACTGAAAGGCACGTGAATAATTTGCTGGAAATTATTCATTTCAGGACTTATTTTAATATCTGTCAGAAATTATTGATGAGGCTTTGCATACACTGAAGAGGAGTCAGGCTGTATCATGAAAAAATTATCTCTATGACTGATGGACCTCAAGGTTATTGTAACTTGGATGTCATTAAATCTGCGCCTGTCAAATATTGTGTCTCATTAACACATGAACATGTAGAAGAAAGTGCACAAACAACACAAATATAAATATACTGCCTTTAAGATTGTCAATTTTACATTCATTTGGTAATTTTTGTGATCACTTAGAGTAATAAATCTAGAGAAACAAGGTCACTACACTCCTTGTGGAATGCTTCAAACAGCTCTCTCTAATTACCACTACAAGCAAACCTCAATACCGCTGCCAAACAATGTCAAATCTGTGACACCTACTCATTTGTAATTATAAAACCTAACAGACTTTCTCATAAATATTATGTATCTGTAGTTTTGCCACAAATATAATTCTAATGTCTAGATCACATTAGATACAGTATGACAGATTTATCCCAATGTCAATACTTGCAGCACAGATGTGAAAGTGATGTGTGTGTACATATAGCAGATAAGCTAAAGATTTTACCCTTCTCTATTTTTTGTCATTTACTGCTCCATTTATGCTATTTTTTAGGCTATCCCAAAAAGTTCAAGCATTTTGTGGCAAATCGTGTAGCTTCATATGCATGTAATAGACCGGGCCAAGAGATTAATTTCTGAATTAAAGGACCAGTGCACAACAGAAAAAAAAAGATTTCTTTCAAAACTGTAAGTCTGACTCTGAGCTTAATTAAGCAGGATAAAAATCAAATGTTTAGTTTTAAATTGAAATAAATAAATGTTGATGCCTCTGCAGGAACCTGGAGATATCCATGATACATTGGTGGATGTTGCTGGAGGGAGAGGGGTGTCTACATTTCTGTAGAGCTATTGCTGCAGTGAATGATGCAAGGGGTCCTTTTCTGGTGCAGTGAGAGGAATGTGATGTTATGTACATTTCAATCTTCTCCGAATTATCTTTACAATGGCTCTCTGTTCCCTCCTTCCCCACTCCTCTCGCTTCACTGATAGCCAAAATTAACACCCTTTGAGGAAGAGATGCAACAAACACAAAATGTGTTCTGTACTTTCCCCAAAACTTTGTGTGTCCCCATGGCTTACACAACTACCAATATTGTTAGCTTGATTTCTACTTGACAAACTAGTGTCTTTTCTTGAACTGATACTTTAATTTATTTTATAGATTGGGATATGTTTAATTGGATCAACATACCTAGTGGTGTATTTCTGCCTATGCCAACAAGGCACTGGCAGCAGACTGACTGTTAGTACAATGAAATGGTCTACATGCAGAGACAGATTGTAAATATTTATATTCATATTTTAAATCTTGAAGAAATCAATCATTAAAGATTGGGAGAAAGAAAGAAAGAACTCTTGGCTAAAATAGGGATCATTTTTAAATGTGGAACTGTCCCTCCACAACATATACTGTTGGGAGCTTAATTATATTAGTACAACAAAGTAACAGGTGGCTCAGGTGTAAAGGGAACTGGGTACAATGGGGTGCTACTAGGGATAAAATTTATAACAGTACAGAGAATGAGAAAAAGTAAAGGGTATCCCTTTTACATGGTGCACACTCAGGGGCCTAATTATAATATAGAGAATAGTACATACTAAAACTTAACGTTTAATAATATGGTTAAAACTTGAAATTAAAATCTTGATATTCTGACGTCACGTGAAACTGGATAAGGAGTGGAAAGGACTCAATATGGAACTATATATATTAAATAAATGATCCTATGAGAACACTGAAAATGTGATCCAGCTATAAAGTGCTGAGTGCTGTGAACAACTGGAAAGCAATTGCTGTAATAAATATTGCACACAAATGAAAAAGTGAACAGTGCTAAGTGCAAATAATGATTATGCTGAATAACATAATCATAAATATGATGAATATCAATATGATGGATATAAAAAATACTAAATATCCCAAAAAGTGAATATACCCAAAATTGGATGTCCAAGAGTGGATATATCAAAGTTAGGTTAATGGGGTATAGTTAGGGTCAATAGTGTCGTGTAGTGCTTAGAATTTGTCATGAAGGTCTGGAGTACCCTCATGGCACTTGTAGGGTTAACCTAGGGGTTAATATTGTCCTATAGGGGTCTATATAGACCCCTATTGGACTAAGGGGGAAATTATAGTCTCATGGGGCTTTGTATAGAACTCCATGAGTTATAGAGTTAATTAAGTGCTAATGGGGCTCTGTATAGAGCCCCATGAGTTATAGGGGTAATTAAGGGTTAATGGGGGTCTGTATTGACCTCCATGAGTGACAGGGTTAATTAAGGGCTTATGGGGGCCTGTTTTGACCCCCCTGAGTGACAGGGTTAATTAGGGGATCATGGGGCTCTGTATAGAGCCCCATGAGTTATATGGTTAATTTAAGTACTCATGGGGCTCTGTACAGAACCCCATGGGCTATAGAGCTAATTAAGTGCTTATGAGGGTCTGTAGTGATGCCCATGAGTGACAGGGTTAATTTAAGTGCACATGGGGCTCTGTTTAGAGCGCCATGAATGATGGGGTTCATTTTAGTTGCCTGGGGGGGGGGTACTTATAGTATCCCCCGCAGCAGAGGTTAATATTTATTAGCTCATGTCCTTTAAGGACCAGCAAGGCAGGAAATTTGAATTTGTAAATGCAGCAGGGTCCCGATCGGTAATGGGGAGGGGGGGGCTGCGGGGGTCCCTATGGACCCCTGCAGCAAGGGTTTAATGTGTGGACACTTTGGGGGTCCCAATGGGGACCCCTAGCATAGAGGGGGTTAATTTTAGTTGCTGCGGCCGGGATTGGTTAATAATGTGCAGCGGGCCCTTTAAGGACCTGCAGCAGTAAATTTAAAAATTTTAAATGCGGCAGGGGCCTGATCGATGCCGATCGGGCACCCCCGCTGCAAGGGGTAAATGTGGGAGGGGGCAGCATGGGGATGTGTTTAGGAAGTAGGGGGGAGCATCAGACGGCTATGTCAGGCTGCTCCGAGGCAGCACGTATAGGTTTTAGGATACCTTACTGGCACATTTTTGTGCTTGTAGGGATTCTTTCCCGAGGTGCAAGGTTGACCTCATAGATTTATGGCTGCGTGTTACTACGTAGCTCTCTTGGTGCTTATTCTCGGCCGTTTTTCAGGTGTCATATCGCAAAGCAGACTACAAGGGACTCTGTCCTTGCAAACAGAAAAAAACTGTCTTGCGAGGACCTAAGGAACTACGAGGGCTAATTTAACGAGGTCCTGAGCTTGTGGAGTTTTAATGGACCAAGGTGGGCTTTTACAGAACTCTTATGTGCTGCAAGTGCCTTTGTTGGCAAAATTCCTCAGCTGGTGTTCTGGTGCTCCCTGTAGTTTCTGGTGACTGTCCATAGTGACTGTAGTTTTGCTGTAATTTAAAATAAATCAGTGTGTTTATATTTGCTTTTACAGTGCTACAGACAGGAGTTTAACTACCTTGCGGGCCCTCACTAGTACCTGTAGGATTTTTGGCTACATTTGCCATTTACGGGTGTGAAAACAATTGCGGGCTTAACGACTCATAGCAATTTAATAAAGATTTGCAATTGTAATATTTACAGGCTTGAAAGATCAAAGGCTTAGCTGAGTCGAAGTTCAGATTTTGACAGCCCGTAGGGATTTTCAGCCTGTAACCCGCAGATCGTTTGCGTGTAGCTAAAAGAGGCCAATTTATACTCCTTTATGGGCTCCTGGAACTACAAATTGGCAAATTTAATATGGCCCCTAGTGTTTAAATGGAAGCTTGAGTGAAGAGAAACGTGTATAGCCTTTATGCCTATGGAAGTGTAGCCAAATGTTGATTTAAAGACTTGAGACTAGTGATTTCCCGCCAAGTTCGCCGGCGGACTCTTTGCGGCGATTTTTACATGTTCGTGTTCGCAGCGAACGGCGAACACATGCGCTTTTGGGTTCACCCCCTATTCTTTATCATTGAGGAAACTTTGACCCTGCACCTCACAGTCAGCAGACACATTCCAGCCAATAAGCAGCATACACTCCCTTCCAGAGCCTTCCATCTGAAGGACAGCAACCCAAAAAGCCCTTTTTAGGGCTAGAACATCATTTATTTTATTTTATATTTTTTTTCTGTGTAATCTAATTGCATATGCCTGCCTGCCAGCGTGTGTGTGACAGGCTAACACCTAACAGCTTATATTGTGCTCAGTGAAATAAAACAACACTTTTTTGACTGTAATAGATTGAATATCAGTTGCCTGCCCACAGGCGTGTGTGTGAAGCCTATTGCATCTACTTTGCCAACTTTTGCCAGTGCACAGTGATACGTCATATCTGGTGCAATCGTAGTGTACAGTGACATAAAACAACACTTTTATGACTGTAATAGATTGAATAGCAATTGCCTGCCTAAAGGCGTGGGTGTGAAGCCTATTGCATCTACTCTGCCAACTTTTGCCAGTGTACAGTGACACTTATATCTGGTGGCACCTTAGATTGCACACGCAGTGCCCCAAATTTGAAGTGGGAGGACCGACCAAGCATCTTTTTCCATCTCCCGCTTCCAAAAATCCATGCCATATACACGTCCCCTGATAGTGGACGTAACAGGGATTAAACCGATAGGAATAGTACTACTTAACAGTACACACCTTATAATAACGCAGACAGAAGCAACGCGTATAATCTTCCATGCTGTGCAGTGGAAGCCCCCAGACTCTGACCTGTGTATGATATTCCATGCTGGGCAGTGGAAGTCCCCAGACTCTGACCTGTGTATAATATTCCATGCTGTGCAGTGGAAGCCCCCAGACTCTGACCTGTGTATAATATTCCATGCTGTGCAGTGGAAGCCCCCAGACTCTGACCTGTGTATAATATTCCATGCTGGGCAGTGGAAGCCCCCAGATTCTGACCTGTGTATAATATGCCATGCTGGGCAGTGGAAGCCCCCAGACTCTGACCTGTGTATAATATTCCATGCTGGGCAGTGGAAGCCCCCAGATTCTGGGAGTCTGAAGAAGAGGAGTCAGAGGAGGAAGGTGGCTTTGAGGAGGTGGAAGACCAAACACAGCAGGCATCCCAGGGGGCTTGTTGTCACCTTTCGGGGACCCTTGGTGGCTGGGTGGAGGAAGAGACCTTCAATGACATCAGTGAGGACAAGGAACGGGACATGGCTAGCTTGGTATCCAACCTTGTGCAAATGGGGAGTTTGCGGTTGTGCAAAGGGACTGTTTGCGGTTGTTTGCGGTGCATTAAACGGGGAGATTGGTCTGTTACTTTGAAGCGGGTGTAACCCTTACACTACCTGATCGACATAACATCATACCTGATGTTTTAAAGCACGTTATTCCAAACAATTTAGGAATGTTAGGTGATTTATGCCCTTTATGGCTTAAAACCAGACTCTGCATCAACTATGTAATTTTCCGTGGGAGTTTTGCCATGGATCCCCCTCCGGCATGCCACAGTCCAGGTGTTAGTCCCCTTGAAACAACTTTCCCATCACTATTGTGGCCAGAAAGAGTCCCTGTGGGTTTTGAAATTCGCCTGCCCATTGAAGTCTATGGCGGTTTGCCGATGTTCGCCCGTCCGCGAACATTTGATGAAGTTCGCGTTCGCTGTTCGCAAACCCAAAATTTGATGTTCGCGACATCACTACTTGAGAGCCATGAGGTAGGGGAAGATTTTTTTGTGATGAGCTGAAGCTGCATTAAGTAGCTGGGTCCTTGCTTCACACACAATTTTTTATTTCGGCAGACCAAGCTTCAACTGCATACAGTATTTCACAGGGAGCCAGTCTAGGGAATGGAGGACAAGTGTTATCTGACAGGAGTGAGGGTGGTTTGCTTATACGCTTCTCTTTTCATTCTGCACCATCTGTAGGCTAAGCAGTTTCATAGGCTAAGCAGTTTCATTTGATCAGCAGTGGCAGTTAGTACTCTTGAATTTGTTTTGCCAGTTGCTTAAACAGTATCCATGAAGCATGAAAAGAGCAGGTGTGTGTGTATCTCTTTGTAGCATGCTTATCCATCGGTTGTGGCAGGATCCAGGTGTATAATGACTGAAGAGGAATTAGATCTCTGAACATCTCTGATTAAGATCAATCTATGCTCTTATCTTGTGTTGCGTTGCAGCTGCACACTGTTAGATACTAGATTTCCCACAATGCTTTGTGTGAATGTTTGTGTATCAAGAATATCCTTATAAGTAATCTTGTAAAGCAGACAGACAAATTCCAGGTTTCAGGCTCCAGGTTGAAAGTATTTTTTATTATTACTATTATTAATATATTTTATTTGTAATGGC
This sequence comes from Discoglossus pictus, assembly GCA_027410445.1. NCBI lineage: Eukaryota > Metazoa > Chordata > Amphibia > Anura > Alytidae > Discoglossus > Discoglossus pictus. Next base: position 376,775,123 of record CM050163.1, read on the forward strand.
ATAACATGTTCCATAGAGCTATACTGGGGTTAATTACGAAAAAATTATACAATGGTAAACATGGAAAAATTGGAGGGACCTGTCTTTGAGTTTAAAATCTTACATACATATTATTTTATTATCTAATATTTATAATGTGCCAAAATATTTTGCAGTGCCATACATAGGCTGAAACAGAACATAAAAACAATATCAATTCAGATTAATCGAAAAGGGAGCATTGTTTTTGAACTTATAATCTTGCATATAGAGCACTTTTTCAAGCATCCTATAAATACTTGATTAAAAACTCGCAAACTTAAAGAACCGACACAAGATTGAAAACCCAAACTTACAAACTAAAAGAAGTGAATGAGGTAGAAACCTCTGCAAGAAACACAGATAAGAAATTGGAAGATGCAGAGAATTAAAGTGACAGAGAATGAAAGAGAAGACAAGACAATCCTGTTACTGTAAGACAGGCATTGAGATACCGGGGTAGAAGATGTGAGAAGTTGGGAAGATGTATCTATTGTGACAAACCACTTCTTTTACAGGTAGGATTGTCACCGATCTTGCAGTAACCACAGCCTTCTAGGGTATACAAAGTCCAGGACACCTTCAGCTCAGTTTTCCTTTTTTATTCAGTTTGAAAGCAGGTACTTTAAATAATAACAAAACAAACAAAATCCCTTGCTCTTACTTGAGCTCTTACTAGACAGTACTTGCTATCTGCAATTGGGTGGCTTTCCCACTTACCAATTTCCCAAACAAAAGCAATGTCTTTGCAATAAGCGCAGCCTCTCCTAGCTGTCTTTTCCTCTCCCTCTTGGAGCAGGCTGCTCTCTTCTTTTAAAGGCCTGTCTGCTAATTGAGTAGCTACAGGTGAGTGCCAATTAGCTAACTCTTAAAAACCAGATCCAAGCTGTGGTCTGTTTATACAGCAACTAGTGCTGTTGGAGCATTGGCCCCCCCTGCTCTCCAAATACTCCGCCCCAGGGACCCATACCATGTTTTGCAGAGCATCAGCTATGCATATTGCAAACTGTAACATCTCTCCCTGGGGCATTTAACTGAGAAATCCTCTGGTTGCTGTCTAGCAAATCAGGTCTGATGTATCTCCCATCAACCACTATTCCACCTTTATTCTCACATATCCTCCCCCCCAGCTCATACCCAAGGGTTTGAGCGACCATGGAAATCAGGGAGTGTACCCTCGAAAGCCCATCAGCATTACCTTGTTGCAGACCAGCCCTGTGTTCCACAGTGAAATTAAAAGATTGCAAACTCAAAAACCATCTGGTTACTCTGGAGTTACTTTCCCTGTTCTGATACATCCACGTCAGAGGAGCATGGTCCGTTATCAATCGAAACCTTCTGCCTAGTAGGTAGTATTTAAGAGAGTCTAATGCCCACTTAATAGCAAGACACTCTTTTTCAACAATAGAGTAGTTCTTCTCATGTGGGTTTAACTTTCTGCTCAAAAAGAAAACAGGGTGTTCTTCACCCTGGTATTCCTGTGAAAGAACAGCCCCCAAGCCCACATCAGAAGCATCTGTCTGAACTATAAAATCCCTGGAAAAATCTGGGGTCACTAAGACAGGATGGCTACAGATAGCTTCCTTCAGACTCTTAAAAGCCTTTTCTGCCTCAGGGCACCATTTAACTATGACTGGGGATTTTGCTTTAATAAGGTCTGTCAGGGGTGCAGCAATGGTAGCAAAATCTGGAATGAACCGCCTATAATATCCAATTAAACCCAAAAATGCCTTTACTTGTTTCTTTGTAAGGGGCTGTGGCCATTTTTGTATGGCTTCTACTTTGGCTTCCTGTGGTTTAACCAAACCCCTCCCAATAGAATAACCTAAGTACTTAGCTTCCTCTAAACCAATCGTACACTTGGAAGGATTGGCAGTTAAGCCTGCTGAGCGGATAGCATCAAGTACCGCTTGAACTTTAGGGAGGTGGGATTCCCAGTCTGCACTGTGGATGACGACATCATCCAAGTATGCTGCAGCATAACGAACATGAGGTTTAAGAATTCTGTCCATCATTCGTTGGAATGTGGCAGGTGCCCCATGTAACCCAAATGGCAATACAGTGTACTGAAACAGGCCACTGGGTGTTGAAAAGGCTGTCTTTTCTTTGGCTCTTTCAGTGAGCGGGACCTGCCAGTAACCCTTTGTTAAATCCAAGGTTGTTAGATAACGAGCTTTGCCCAGTCTTTCTATTAACTCATCAACTCTTGGCATTGGGTAAGCATCAAATTTTGAGAGGGCGTTTAACTTGCGGTAGTCATTGCAGAACCTCCATGTGCCATCAGGTTTTGGCACCAATACAATAGGACTACTCCAGTTACTCTGGGATTCTTCAATGACTCCAAGTTTTAACATGCTCTCAACCTCTAAGTTTATAACCTCCCTCCGGGCCTCAGGAATTCTATAGGGTTTGAGGTTAACTCTTTTCCCTGGTTCGGTTATTATGTCATGTTTAATCACTTTAGTCTTTCCTGGAACTATCGAGAAAACATCCCTATTTCTTCTGATGAAATCTCTGACCTCTTGCTTTTGATGGACAGACAGAGTCTTAGATACGTTCACATCTGGCTCTACTATAGGAGGTTCTGAAGGTTTTAAAGCAACCAGGACCTCCCTGTCCTTCCATGGCTTTAACAGATTTATATGATACAACTGTTCAGGCTTTCTTCTTCCTGGTTGTCTGACTTTATAATTGACATCACTCACTTTCTCTATTATTTCATAGGGTCCATGCCAAGTCGCAAGGAACTTATTCTCCACAGTAGGGACCAGAACCAATACCCTGTCTCCCGGTTGGAACACTCTGACTCTAGCTGTCACTAAAGTGGGATCTTCCCACTGAGCGCTTTTAAAGTTACCTGGACTAATTCCAATATCAATTAAGTCCTTATCCTTGTCTGCATTATTAGTAGGCTCCTCACTAGTTTGAGCTGGGTTATCTCCTATTAATACTGGTTTAGGGCAGTATTTTTTCTTTTTCCTTATTTTTCCGTCACAGTGGTCAAAACCCAAGTCAATATCGGAAACAGGGAACACATTATCCTCGACAGACTGACTCATTTCTGATAAATTTTGATCTGTCTTTTGTAAAGCTGCCCATAATTTTAGAAAATGAGGAAAGTCTCTACCGATCACTACCTCATGGGCTAATCTAGGTACTACACCCACTCGGTACTTTAAATTCCCATACTGGGTTCCAATATGTACTTCCGCAGTGGGGTATTCCTTTTTATCACCATGAACACAGATAATGCCTATTTTCTGTCCATGATCAGGTTTTACACAAGGTATTATAGACTCTGCTACCAACGTAACCATACTACCTGAATCAAGTAATGCTTTAGACATTTTTCCATTCACAGTTACACAGCATTTATGAGCGTTATTATCATAGTCATTGTTAACAATACCATAACAACTGAGCAAAAATGAACGTGTTCCCTCACTTTTGCCCATATTGCATTCCATAGGTTCATCCTTAAATGGACAGTCTTTGGCCATATGACCATCCTCTTTGCACTTGAAACATTTGACAGTACAGTCTGACCACCAATTAGTTCCGTTCCCAGGCCTATTAGACCTGGATGCCCCCCTTAAACCTTGAACAGTCTTACCCGGTCTTGCAGAATCTTGGGGCTTAGGATTGCGAGGGTTTGCCTGTGAAGTAGGACATAGCAGTTCTCCTGCAGCCGCATATCTTTCCACCAAGGCAATCAGTTGGTCAGCTGTATGGGGGTCACTTTGGCTGACCCAGCGACGCAGGGAAGCTGGTAAACCACGCAAAAACCGGTCCATTACTAAGGTTTCCACAATGTGGCTAGCTGAATGGATTTCAGGTTGTAACCATTTCCGTGCAAGGTGTATGAGGTCAAACATTTGGGAACGTGCGGCTTTGTCTGAAGAATATGACCATGAGTGGAACCTTTGGGCACGTACTGCAGAGGTTACACCCAGTCGTGCCAAGATTTCAGCTTTCAATTTGCTGTAGATACTTGCATCGGCTGGTTCTAGGTCATAATATGCCTTCTGCGGCTCTCCACTTAGGAACGGTGCCAGTATGCTTGCCCACTCACCAGCCGGCCATCCGTCCCTCTCAGCAGTGCGCTCAAATGCCAGAAGGTACGCCTCAACATCATCTGATGCGGTCATTTTCTGAAGATAGTGGCTCGCCCGAATCACCTTTGGCCCCTGGTATCTTCCATCAGGGTCTCCATTCAGTTTTCCAGAGATCGCTTGGATTACCTGTTGTAGTCCCTGGGTGACTTTTTGCTGCTCCTCACGGGCTACTTTAAACATCTCCGCTTGTGTCACAACAAGCTGTTTCACCAAGGACTCAGTGCCCTCCATTTGTGTTTTGGCCAGGACTTTAGCACACTCTGCCTGGGCCAGCACCAGTTGCTGCAGGGCTGCACTGTTTTCTGCAGCTCTCCTGTTAGTCTCCTGTTGCACAGAGGAGGATTGGATCAGAGCCTTGATAACATCCTCCATGTTGAGCTTTAAATGACTTCTACCCTCAGGCTTACGTGGATGCCCGCATTCTCCACCATATGTGACAAACCACTTCTTTTACAGGTAGGATTGTCACCGATCTTGCAGTAACCACAGCCTTCTAGGGTATACAAAGTCCAGGACACCTTCAGCTCAGTTTTCCTTTTTTATTCAGTTTGAAAGCAGGTACTTTAAATAATAACAAAACAAACAAAATCCCTTGCTCTTACTTGAGCTCTTACTAGACAGTACTTGCTATCTGCAATTGGGTGGCTTTCCCACTTACCAATTTCCCAAACAAAAGCAATGTCTTTGCAATAAGCGCAGCCTCTCCTAGCTGTCTTTTCCTCTCCCTCTTGGAGCAGGCTGCTCTCTTCTTTTAAAGGCCTGTCTGCTAATTGAGTAGCTACAGGTGAGTGCCAATTAGCTAACTCTTAAAAACCAGATCCAAGCTGTGGTCTGTTTATACAGCAACTAGTGCTGTTGGAGCATTGGCCCCCCCTGCTCTCCAAATACTCCGCCCCAGGGACCCATACCATGTTTTGCAGAGCATCAGCTATGCATATTGCAAACTGTAACATCTCTCCCTGGGGCATTTAACTGAGAAATCCTCTGGTTGCTGTCTAGCAAATCAGGTCTGATGTATCTCCCATCAACCACTATTCCACCTTTATTCTCACACTATTTAGTAGGGCACAGTAGGCATCTGACAGGGAGGGATTGTCAAATAGTGGTATTAGTATACAGATTATTTTCACCTTGTGGAAATTTTGTGTCAAGCACAGGAGAGAGGGCTAAAAGGTAATCAAGATGAGTATGGTGGATGTAGTGGTAACTGTCACTAATGGACTCTGGGGGTATGGGGAGGGGCTTGTGAACCCCATTTTTTATAGGTCTGATCAGGTAACAACCCTTTCAGCCAGGGCTAAGATCAAGGGGACCTTTTAAATTTAACAAGAACTGTTAACATGAAAGTCTATGGGAAATAATTCCCCATGTTAATTCCCATAGTCGGTAGGTGTGACACCCAGGTGGCCATGAGATTTTTGGGACTAGTGAACCATGGTGGGTCCTGGACTTGCATGGGTTAACATGCAAATGTTTACCTTGTTCCTGGAAGATGTTCTACCCACCTGGATACTTGGAGCCACATTCAGCTGAGCAATTTTGAGATCTGATAGCCCATAAGTGAGGTCGCAAGCTATTTTGCTATTCAATTGTCGTCTCTTTGCGGGCTCGAATTGGCTTCTGAGTTTTGAGCTTGAAAAAATGGTGATGGTTAAACACGTAACTTGCAGCCTCCAGAAGCCTTTGATCTCTCACTTTCGCAAAGCTAAAATTGCAAATCGCTATTCAATTGTGCAAATAAATTCACTCCCGTAAACAGCAAATGAAGGAGAAATTCCTACATGGGCTAGAGAGGACCCGCAAGGGGGTTAAACACCTATTCAAAGCACTGTAAATGCAAATAAAAAATCAACACTGCACTGTAAATAACAGGGAAAGCGATGATAGACATTAGAATTGATTGCACAACAGTCTCAAGCCTGCAAATCAGCAGGAAATAAAATGTATTTTATGTGACATTTCGGGGTTAAATCGATCTCTGGTATCAATGAGTTATCAGGCCACCCATATGGACTAGAACAGTATTGGCATTCATTTTCATAATTTCATAATAAGTTTTGCAAGTCTTATTGCATATTGGACCACTGAACCTAATTGATTGACATGTAACTTGCCGTAATAATGTCTCATTTTCTATTGCCGATTCAAAATGAGAGGATACGGGCTTGCATAATTGATCAGGTTCCCGCCCAGAACTGCTCTGAACCAGAGCATGGTTTGCGGTTATGGCTTGGAGCCCTCAACTTGCAGCATTGAGCAATTGAATAGCATCGCAATCAGAGACGAATGGGAGCTTGCAACAATTCGGCTGTCTGCGATCGAGTTGCAAGTCTCAAATTGAATGGAGTTTTTGGACTATGACAGCCACGTTGTTTAACCATGTTGCTTGTTACTGATTTACAGCCTTATTAAATTCCAGCCTCGTAAATAAGAGGCTTCTACTTAAATCCTACGTACTGCAAAATTTCTCAAAGTTACAACGCTATTCTATTAGCCCTGCGGCGAGCAAAGTGTGAGCAGCAGGGCCGACAATATGAACACTGCGATAATGTACATGAGGAGTGACAGCCTGCGAGATGATATCTCAGGCTCCCGCACCTCAACAAGTAGTGCAGGGGTCCTGAAAGGGACCTCCGCGGAGTCCCACACATAAGCCCTGCCATGGGCGGTACTCCAACTACCTTCTATGCGGGGGTCCCGATTGGGACCCCCGAAGTGTCCCACCTCGTTGCAGGGGTCCATAGGGACCCCCACAGCCACCCACATTAACCCCTTGCAGCAGGAGTCCCCGATCGGCACCGATTGTGACCCCGCTGCATTTTTACATTTCCCGCCTCGCGGGACCGCAAAGATCCTGAAAGGACATGCACTAAAAAATATTAACCCCAGGCAACTACAATTAACCCCATAACTCATGGGGGTCAATACAGACCCCCATAAGGCCAATAATTAACCATATAACTCATGGGGGTCAATACAGACCCCCATAAGGCCAATAATTAACCATATAACTCATGGGGGTCAATACAGACCCCCATAAGCACTTAACCCTATAACTCATGGGGGTCAATACAGACCACCATAAGCCTCTATTTAACCCCATCAGTCCCATAAGGGTATATTATGACCCTTATGGCGCTGTTAAAACCCTAACATTAACCACATAAGTGCCATGATGGTCCTCAAGGACCATCATGACACTAACTACAAACACTACACTATAACACCAAAATCAAACATTAAATCTAAACTCACCCCCCTCTACACTAATCTATTAACACTTACACTACCTACCTAAACCTAAGTCACCAAAAATAAAAAAACCTACATTACAGAAAATAAAAAAACCTGTCACCAAAAATAAAAAATCTACATTACAGAAAATAAAAAAAATACATTACAACCCCCCCACTACAGAAAAAATAATAATACACACCTGAAAAGGAAAGACAGACATACACAATACAATACATACAATACATTGCATACAATACATTACATACAATACATACAATACAAATAAAATACAAAAACCCCTATCTATCTAACATACAATCTATTTAATATACAATAAATCCTAACTATATCAAATACATCCCCTTATCTATCTAATATACAATAAATCCTAACTACATCCAGAAACCCTAATACTAAGCTAAAATAAAATAATTAAAATCCTAACTACATACACAAACCCTTATTCTAAGCTAAATTAATTAAGACCACTTACCTTTGAGATGTCCCTTCAGATCACCAACCTAGGGGTAAAACAAACAAAAAAAATTAGTACAACACATTAACATAAAATAAATAAACATTATACACATTCTAAATATTCTACTCACCTTTCCAGCATGTTCCCGTCCTTCTTGTTTTTATCCTTCTTGTCCTTCTGTTAAAAAAAAACACATTACATTACTACAACATATACACACAAAATAAAATAAAATAAAAATATAAACATATAAATATACATTCAACTTACCTCCCCGTGATGTCCCCGGCCTCCTCCTCTTCAGCAACCGGCTGGGCCCTGGAACCATCATTAAACATTAAAGCAGATTGCTACAGTGTGAAACAATTTCATTTTGTGTTCTCAAAATTATATGTTACTGGAGTGTAAACTGAAACTTTCCACTACACTGAAAATAATTCTAAAATCAAGACTATTAGTGTGAAACAATCTTATCAGTTGAGAAACAATAGTTAGTTAATCTTTGTTAAATACTAGGGGCGTCATTCAAATGCGATTTGGCCAAATGAATAGGGCTCTATATAAGCACATAGCATATTTTTTTACAGAAGTTTTTAGTTAGTTAAAAAAGCAAGGTCTTCACTAACTAAAGACTTCTGTAAAAAATATATGCTCTGTGCTTATATAGAGCCCTATTCAATTGGCCGAATCACATTTGAATGAGGCTATATTACTGTTGTATTATATCTTAAAGATTTATAGAATGCTGGATAAATGCATTAAGAATATTTACCCATTTATTCATAACATTTAATTTGAAATGAAGGAAAACCGGATATTGGTTTGAATTGATTCATCTTTATTTGTATTTTAATAATACAATCTTCTCTTAGAGAGAGAGGGCATTTTGTAACAATCTACATATATATATATATATATATATTTTTTTTTTGTGGCATATATCAGGCATGCCCAACTTCAAGTAGGCTGTGATCTACTATCTAGTAACAAAACTGTCAGTGATCTACCCCCCACACGCATCTATATTACCTTCTCTCTCACTCCTTTTCTCGCTCTCCCTCATTCTCACTCATTCTCTCTCCTTCACAATCTCTCTACCACCTTCATGCTCTCTCCTTCACTCTCCCTCCTTCAATTTCTCTCTTATTTTCTCTCTCCCTCCTTCTCTCACTCTCTCTTTTACTCTTTCCTTCTCTCTCTCCCTCCTTCTCTCGCTCTCTCTTTTACTCTTTCCTTCTCTCTCTCTCCCTCATTCTCTCTCATTCACACTCTCCTTTTCTCTCTTTCATACAATCATACTCTCTCCTCCTTCTTTCACTCTTTCCTCCTCTTTCTACCTCCTTCGCTCTTTTTACTTCTTTCTCCTATCCCTGCTTCTCTCTCTCTCATTCCCTCTCCTTCTCACTCTCCTTCATTCTCTTTCTCTCTCCCTCCTTCACTCATTCTCACCTTTACTCTTTCCTTCTTTCCCTCCTTCTCTTTCTCTCATTCTCTCCTATCTCTCTCTCATTCACACTCTCCTTCTCTTTCTCTGATTCTCCTTCTCTGTCTTGTTTCTTTATCTCTCTCCTCTTCTCTTCTTCTCTCTCTCCTTCTTTCACCCTCTCTACTTCTCTCTCTTCTCTCCTTCCTTCTCTCTCTCAGTCACACTCTCCTTTTCTCTCTCCTTCAATCTCTCTCCCTCCTTCCTTCTGTCTCTCCTTCAATCTCTCTTTACTTTTCTCTCTGTTTCTCTTTCCCTCCTTCCCTCTCTCCTTTTCTCTCTCCTTCACGCTCTCTCTCCTCTTCTTCACTCTCTCCTTTATTGTATCTCTATCCTATCTCTCTCCCTCCTTCTCTCCTTCTCTCTCATTCACACTCTCCTCTCTCTCTCTTTCTCTCCTTCACGTTCCCTTCTGATCTCTCTCAATATCCCTTTTTTCCCCTCTCCTTCTCTCCCTCTCCTTCTCTCCCTCTACTTTTCTCCCTCTCCTTCTCTCTCTCCTTTTCTCCCTCTCCTTCTCTCTTTCTCCTTTTCTCCATCGAAAATTTTCTCCCCTTTTCTCTCTCCTTTTCTCTCTCTCTCCTCCACACATACACAGACACACCCTCTCTGCTCCACACACACACACTCCCTCCCTCCTCACACACACTTCCTCTCTCCTCCACACACACACTCCCTCCCTTGCCCCTCCTCCCTTTGTCTCTCCCCCTCTCTCTGCCCTGTCTCTTACCTCCATGCTGCTTCTGCTCCTCACGTCCCTGTCTGGTAGCTCCTCCTCCAGGGAGCTCCTACTCTTCCCTGCAGGCAGAGTAGAGACCTGGGATCTGTGCAGGCAGATCAGAGAGGCACAGGGGAGAGCAGGGACCAGCAAGGAGGCATGGGGGAAGGGGCAGGAGGACCATAGGCAGGAGTCCGCCCCCGGAGAGACACATACAAAAACACACACCGACTTACACACATACTCACAGACACACTCACAGCAGGCGCAATGCATCCAGCAAGGTCACACAATGCTTCCCCTTCCTTGGGGGAACTTCAAGCATGATCTACCAAATGTCATCACACGATCGACCGGTCGATCGCGATCGACATGTTGGACATGCCTGGTATATATAGTTTTGCCAAATATGACCAAGAAAACAGCAATTGATTAACATTTCTCAAGTTAGAATTAGGTCTATTTCTGTGTCATTTTGGACATATTTGGCAGCATTTGAGTCCAATAAAGCAACATTTTTTATCACCTGAATAAGTAACTACAACATTTTTTTTCTCCATAGTATAAATTTGATCAGCATACACAAGGCAATCATAGACTATTTGACCACAGGAAAATAAATTCTAACCGCTGTGATTATAAATTATACTTTTAAATACTGTCGCTTTTTCCAAGGTGCTCTACACCACTCTAATTGTAACAACAAAGCATAAAAAAATTGGAAATACTTTATTTATGCCAATGAAAAAGCAATGCCGAAATTTAAAAAAGACAACATGTGGAAAATGTGAAGCAAGGAGGTAGGATCAAAATTACACTAAAAAACTGATGGGTGCGGATATCATCCTAAATCTCCATCAGCCTTAATAAATTGCGATTAAGTAAATTTAAAAGGACTCTATTTAGGCACACAGCATATTTTATTTACAGAAGTTTTTAGTTAGTGAACTTCTATCCAAAAGCAAGGTCTTCACTAACTAAAAACTTCTGTAAATAAAATATGCTGTGTGCTTAAATAGAGCCCTTTTAAATTTACTGAATCGCAGTTTAATAAGGCTGTATGTGCCCAAGAAAACACACAAAAGCTGATAGATGCAAATAGATGCTATTCTCAACAAAATGTACCTATTACATGATTTTCTTACTTGCGTGTACGCTTAGGGTATAAAGTTGTCTAAGAAATGTTTAATAAACAGAGATGATTTGAAGGCACATCTCCTCTGTCTCAATGATCTCTCCTTGATATCATGTCAATAATATTTGTGATCTTGTGTCTCTCACTTAGGATTTTCTAAACCTAACACTTGAAGGCTCTACTAATTAGATACCGAAATGCTGGCTAACAGTCTTATTAAATTGCAATTCTGCAAATTGAATAGCGCTCTATATAAGCACATAGCATATTGTTTTACAGAAGTTTTTAGTTAGTGAAGCCTTGCTTTTGGATAGAAGTTCACTAACTAAAAACTTCTGTAAAAAAAATATGCTATGTGCTTATATAGAGCCCTATTCAATCGCAATTTAATAAGGCTGTAAATGCCCTGCAATAACAACAAAAAGCATGTCTTGAGATGCAGCAAAGGAACTACTGTGATCCCTAAAAGCCCCATTAGTGTGCTCTGAACACAAATTCCTGTTTTGCCATTTTGTCTCTGCTAAATGCACTTAATGACCATTCAGAATAACAGTGAATCCTATTCTCATATGCAAAGAAATTTGGTGGGGAAGTTAAAAGCATGGGGTAAGAATCTCCCAGGAAGAACCTCTCCTTTTTTTGCCCTTTTTCCTATCTGTTCCTGTCATTTGGCATGCCTGTTTAATTAATGCATGTATTAATATTATCATTTGGGGTAAGTCATTTGTATAGTGAAAGATATAGTTGTCCTTTAAATACCACTTTGCATGCACACTAATTACATTTTGATTTAGAAACCTACAGCCTTATTAAATTGAGATTCGGCAAATTTAAAAGGGCTCTATATAAGCACAGAGCATATTTTTTTACAGAAGTCTTTAGTTAGTGAAGACCTTGCTTTTGGATAGAAGTTCACTAACTAAAAACTTCTATAAAATAAATATGCTGTGTGCTTAAATAGAGCCCTTTTAAATTTGCAGAATTGCAATTTAATAAGGCTGCTAATATTTTTATTATTCACCTCTAGCAAGTATTTATTTTGGAAGCAATACATTTAATTGGTCATTTGTATAGAAGCAATGCATTTCAGTGCCCATTAAGTGTCATTCATTTTAGAATGTCCCTTAAAAATATACAACAGCAACCATAAAATGACTGTTTGATTAATCAAAATACAGTATATATAGTGTTAAATGATATGGCATCTGAACACATACAACATTATATACAGGATACATTTTTACTAGTCTCAATGGTTTATGGTAGAATACATGTTTCAAACTGGTTTTGTTTTCAGCTCAGCAAGCAATTATATGAAGAACAGCTTAGCTTGCTTATTCATACCATTTTTCTTTACACATTTACTGGTCCAAGAGACTTTGCAGTTTAAAAACACTCAAAGCAGCCATTGCATACCCCATGTGATTTTCTATCAATGTTGTAGCTTTTGTAACTTAAGTGACTCAAAAGCCTTCTAAACCTTTCACAAAACAATTATGCAAGAATTGTGTCTGTTTCGTACATTGATTGTATGATGATGATGATTGACTTGCCACTTGCTGCTAGTAATGTTCTAGCCAAGGGAACCTATAATACAGAATTAAGCATAATGGAGCTCATACAATTTTGATTTACCTTTCCATTTGGTACGGTATATCAATCAAACACTTAGCATTAGATTATATGTATATTTTAGAAACTGCATGCATATACAGAGAGAACTTGGATGATTAAATTCGGACATAATTTAAAATAAATGTAACTTGTTCTTGTTTCTTTTCTTCACATATGTTGGAGTTGACTATAGATTTCTTTTAGGAAACTAAAATATTGTGTTAAAGGGACGTGGAACGCAAATGTTTCTATTTGGCATTTAACAGAGCATGTTTTAAACATTATAAAAGTTTATATTTTCATGAAAAAAATATTTAGTAAAACTTGTTTAAACATATTGGAAACTAACAGGAGGTGACAGAGGAAATATGTCCGTGTGAGCAATACTCTGGATCTCATTGGCAAACATTTATAATTCAAACAGCAATATTGGTGCACATTGGCTGACAGGGATAAACTGCACAAAGACAAACAAAAGAAAAAAGAAACAAAAGAAAGGCAGGGAATTTACAATAACTACTCTTCAAGTTGCATCCGTTTAGGTGTACTCTCTGGAAGAGCTATTTTAGCTGTATTGGATAACATTACTGCATTTCGATATTCTCCAGAATATTAGGGGCTGATAGTCCCGCTTTATAAAAGTGTCTCTGAACAATTTTTTGTTTAATGCGAGATCTTTTCCTCAAGTTTATAAATCAATCAAACAACATTTGTAGTTGGTCTAATATATACCTTGGGGGCTCCAGAGGTATACACCTAAATAGATAAGTTATCTTGGGAAGGATGGTCATTTTAATCACAGAGATCCTCCCTAAGATAGCGTTTTCAATTTTCATTCTGATAACATACTGGACAAATGTCCATAAAGATTTCATAATTAACTTTAATTATCCTGTTTAGGTTGGGAGGAAAATCTATTCATAAATGTATAGTCATCAGCTTTTTGGTTGCTCTAAAAAATATGTTTCCCTGTTTAAGAATGTTCTGTATGCTAGAGTACAAGCAAGAGTAGCGGAGGCCAATGTTTTATTTAATGGTGTTGCTGAAGATTTTTGAATACCATTTCCTTTAGGCTTGTTCATTTCAAATAACTGTAACCTATTGTTATTGTTTCATTTCTTCATTTCTTCTCACATTTTTGTGCTTGTTAAAGGAACATGGATTGTAAATGTTTTAACCTGGCATTTAAAAGAGCATGTTTTAAACATTGTAAAATTTTCTTTTAGCTCACTTTTGCCCTTTACGGGGAGAAATATCCTGTAGTATATCAGTCTGGTCTAGAGTGACCCAGCCCCGAAATACCAGGCAATTCTATCTTGAAAAGGAGAAACAGCAAACCCTAGACATATGTTTCTCCCTTCATCAGTGAGGTGTAGCTGAACTCCCTAAGGCACAGTGAGCAAGGGGTCCACGTTTGGAGTCCCACATCACCCTTAGGAAGTCTTATTCCTAAGGGTAATTTGCATAAACAAATAACAAAGTAGGAGGTGCTCAATCAGAGAACAAACTAACCATAATAGGTTAGTTCAATGGACATGATAACCAACTCTGAGATCAACCTCTTTTAGCTCACTTGTGCCCTTCACAGGGAGAAATATCCTGTAGTATATCAGTCTGGCCCCACTTACTAGGGTAATCCAGCCCCGAAATACCAGGCAATTCTACCCTGAACAGTAGAAACAGCAAACCCCAGCCATATGTTTCGGCCATCATTGGCCTCGTCAGTGAGGTGTTGCATCTGGAGTCCCCCATCACCCTTAAGAAGGCTAATCCCTAAGAATCATTTGAATGAATAAAAAAACAAAGTTCACAGATTGAGCACCTCCAATTTCCTTGTTGTGTATGCATATGATCCTTAGCGTTTTTTCTCACCCTAAGGGTAATAGGGGGAACTAGACATGGACTCCTTGCTCTCGGTAACTTAGGGAGTAAAGTTGCACCTCACTGACAAGGCCCACAGAGGCCGAAACACGTCTGGGGTTTGCTGTTTCTCCTGTTCAGGGTAGAATTGCCTGGTATTTCTAGTCTGGATCACTCTTTTGAGTGGGACCAGACTGATATACTACAGGATATTTCTCCCTGTGAAGGGCACAAGTGAGCTAAAAGAGGTTGCTCTCTGAGTAGGTAACCAGACCTATAGGACAACCCTACTTCAGGTATTGTCCGTTCTCAGATCGAGCATCTCTAATATCGTTGTTGTGTATACATTTTGTCATTAGACACATCCCCTTCCATTTCACATGCTCAGAAGCACACAGCTTGCAAGTATAAAGTAGCTAATTAAAATCTTACTTTAATGACATTTTCCTTGCCTATTTATGTTCTTTATATTCAGGCTAAATTGTTTTAAACATGCATACTTTATGTTATCTTGTTCCCTTGAGTGATTAATTAAAATCTGTAAAAATCCATTCAAACTTGAAAGAAAACTTTTTTTTAAAGTGAGAAACTGTTCATAAGCTTTTTTAAAAACAGCATAGTTTCACTCTTTATGTTTAAATTATATTGAAGTGGAAACACATTCTAATGATAGTTTTGTGAAATTGTATTTTATTTACTGTTTTGTTTTGATATGATCTGTTTTTGTATTCATAAACATATACTGCCCATAACAGCAGCTCAATGGGGTGTATTATGTATTAATTTATTCTGAGTTGTTCTTGCACAGAATGTCTATTTTAGGTAATATCACATCTACAGTTTGTAAAGGAAAGGTGTTTCATGTTGCTGCTTGTACATCCTTTTTATATTTTCTACGATGATGTGTTTTGGCAGTGTTAATAATTACTTGTCTTTGCTATTTTTTTGCAATTTCACAGGGGATAGCATTTTTAAATTATTTTGTGCAAAAAATATCACTAATACAAACCTGTTCAAACAAAATACTTAGATATGAATTTTACAGTCTTATAAAAAAACACTTATTATTTAACTGTCATATAATATTTTCCTTAATGGAGTAGCCATTGTTTGCTATGTTTTCAGTTGTAAGAGGAACTTGGAAGCAGGTAAGTTTTATAATTCAGTAGTACAAGTTTTTTTATCAAGTAAAAGGTTAAGGCCACAAGGCCACATCTCAACTGCCAAGGTAGAGAATCAAACACTACACATAGGGCACAGTGCACAACATAATGGCATATAACAAGAAATAAAGGATTAATTTTAATTTGCCCATCATCAAGGTTACACTTTCTAAACATGAAGCTTCAGTAGATGTTTAACAGCAATATTTTGCAATATTTTGTCTCCCCCCAGATTAGATGAATAGGGGAAACAAAAAATAGCAAAATTAAACGTAATCATGCATTACCAGATCTGGCCAGTGCTATGGAGCAGTATGTCTTTCCCATTAAAGCTTTGACTCATGATATATATATATATATATATATATATATATATATATATATACAGTATATATTTATATATATATATATATATACAGTATATATATATATATATATATATATCATATATAAAATATTATATATTTATATATATATATACATGTACATACAGTCAGGTCCATAAATATTGGGACATCGACATAATTGTAATCTTTTTGGCTCTATACACCACCACAATGGATTTGAAATGAAACGAACAAGATGTGCTTTAACTGCAGACTTTCAGCTTTAATTTGAGGTTATATCCAAATCAGGTGAACGGTGTAGGAATTACAACAGTTTGTATATGTGCCTCCCACTTTTTAAGGGACCAAAAGTAATGGGACAGATTAACAGTCATAAAACAAACTTTCACTTTTTAATACTTGGTTGCAAATCCTTTGCAGTCAATTACAGCCTGAAGTCTGGAACCCATAGACATCACCAGACGCTGGGTTTCATCCCTGGTGATGCTCTGCCAGATCTCTATTGCAACTGTCTTCAGTTCCTGCTTGTTCTTGGGGCATTTTCCCTTCAGTTTTGTCTTCAGCAAGTGAAATGCATGCTCAATCGGATTCAGATCAGGTGATTGACTTGGCCATTGCATAACATTCCACTTCTTTCCCTTAAAAAACTCTTTGGTTGCTTTTGCAGTAAGCTTCGGGTCATTATCCATCTGCACTGTGAAGCGCCGTCCAATGAGTTCTGAAGCATTTGGCTGAATATGAGCAGATAAAATTGCCAGAAACACTTCAGAATTCATCCTGCTGCTTTTGTCAGCAGTCACATCATCAATAAATACAAGAGAACCAGTTCCATTGGCAGCCATAAATGCCCACGCCATGACACTACCACCACCATGCTTCACTGATGAGGTGGTATGCTTTGGATCATGAGCAGTTCCTTTCCGTCTCCATACTCTTCTCTTCCCATCACTCTGGTACAAGTTGATCTTAGTCTCATCTGTCCATAGGATGTTGTTCCAGAACTGTGAAGGCTTTTTTAGGTGTTGTTTGGAAAACTCTAATCTGACTTTCCTGTTTTTGAGGCTCACCAATGGTTTACATCTTGTGGTGAACCCTCTGTATTTACTCTGGTGAAGTCTTCTCTTGATTGTTGACTTTGACAGACATACACCTACCTCCTGGAGAGTGTTCTTGATCTGGCCAACTGTTGTGAAGGGTGTTTTCTTCACCAGGGAAATAATTCTTCGGTCATCCACCACAGTTGTTTTCTGTGGTCTTCCGGGTCTTTTGGTGTTGTTGAGCTCACCGGTGCGTTCTTTCTTTTTAAGTATGTTCCAAACAGTTGATTTGGCCACACCTAATGTTTTTGTTATCTCTCTGATGGGTTTGTTTTGTTTTTTCAGCCTAATGATGGCTTGCTTCACTGATAGTGACAGCTTTTTGGATCTCATATTGAGAGTTAACAGCAACAAATGCAAATAGCACACTTGAAATGAACACTGGAGCTTGTATCTGCTCTTTGTAAATGGGATAATGAGGGAATAACACACACCTGGCCATGGAACAGCTGAGCAGCCAATTGTCCCATTACTTTTGGTCCCTTAAAAAGTGGGAGGCACATATACAAACTGTTGTAATTCCTACACCGTTCACCTGATTTGGATGTAAATACCCTCAAATTAAAGCTGAAAGTCTGCAGTTAAAGCACATCTTGTTCGTTTCATTTCAAATCCATTGTGGTGGTGTATAGAGCCAAAAAGTTTAGAATTGTGTCGATGTCCCAATATTTATGGACCTGACTGTATATATGTACTTTTATATGTTATATGTATAATATATATATATATATATATATATATATATATATATATATATATATACACATATATATATATATATATATATTTTTTTTTTATATATATATATATATATATATATATATTTATATTTGCACTTATGTTTTAATTATATTGGCATTGAGAATTTAAACAAAAATGTAAAAAAATTGAGGAGCACTGTAGCAATGCCCCCCGCCCCCGCCCCCAGAGCCCGGCCCGCATGCATTGACGGTAGGATTGCCCCTGCTTCCTGTCCTGGGAGCAGAGTTGAATTATCCCCCCCAGATTTGGGGGGGAATACGTTAAAGTAATACTGTAGGCTAGCCAAGATTCCCATTGTTTAAGTAATATTGGCAGGGTGTCTGCTAAGATATGTGTAATTCCTTCATTTATTAAGAGAAAATGTAGTTTGTTTTTACTGCTTGGATGTTCAGTGACTCTGATATCCATTGCTTGTACTTCAGTGATTTCCATTGTTTGGCAATGTGACTTTTCGTTGCCAACATTAGAAATTGTAGACATTTGTTATGAGAATTGGGGAGATTAGATCTTGAAATGCCTAGGCGACAAAACCCCATGTCTGGTTCTAGTTGCTTGCCAAGTATCTCAGCGGCAAGGTGCATTACATCCCTCCATAATCTTTCAGCTTCAGGGCAGTTCCACCAGGTGTGGATTAAGGTACCAGGATCGTGACAGCCTCTGAAGCATAACGACTCATTGTGGGATTCCATTTATTATGTTTCTCTGTGGTAATATGGTTTAATGAGCCCCTTGAGAGGTTCGACCAAGCTTCATGCTAAGATTCTTGGTACTATATTGTAGAGAGGTTGTGTTCCCAAATGTTTATGTAATTGAATTTGTGATCTTGTGGGGCCACATTTTAAGAATATCTTGTTTGAGTTGAGATGGGTCAGTCAGTGACTCAAACATTATAATTTACTTAGTTACTCACACATGGATATCATTATATGGGATGTGGATCCAACCCCTCAATGACAGCATTCTAGTATATTACCTAAGCTTATCTACTTGGTTTGTTAACGGGTAAGTTTACTACATTGTTCCATTAAAATATCATCATCTTATTAGCTAGGCTCTGTGATGGTAAGAGTTAAGCGAACAACATTGAGTAATGTTAAAAAATGAATAGTAAACAGTCAACAGAAACGTTTTCTGATTCATCTTCTCAACACCAAGCAGTTCATTAATATATTCTGTAAGAAATGTTCATAGACATGATGTGACATTGTAATGCACCATAACTTCAGTTTCCATGAATGTTTGTATAGCTGTCTGTAACCAGTGTTCAATCATGAACCAGTCAGGAGCTAACATTTTTGTATGTTGTGTACTGAAAATAATAGCATGGAGCCATTAGTGTAGTTCCACTAATCACTTGAAAACCTCTACATTTTAAATAATATTCAGTTTTACATTATTTTTTTCCTCACTATGAGCCATACTCATTAACCTTTAATGGGACTGCAAAAAACAGCAATTGCAATCCCTTTAAGGCCTTTTAAGCATACTCTATGCTATAATCTAATTATAATGCCATGGCAAGTATTCACAACTGAGTCATGATAGGGCTTTGTTATATGCAAAACACTAACAATAATCAGCATTTATGTTTTACTTTTTTACTATCAAAAACAGTTAACACAAAAATTGACAAATTCATATTTGCATAATTTTAACTAATATTATAAGGGTGTATATGCTGCATATTCTAATAGAAATATTCAGGAGTAGAGAAAATTTGGATAGAGAGGAGGAGCTAACAGAAGGACTTGAGGAAAATTACAATGTCTCCAGATAAACTAAATAGAGGAAGCACAATTGTGCCTCAGATTCTTTCGTGGACCAAAAATGTGTTTATTCCCTGCATAGAGCAGTGATTGTCTATATGCAAGAATTGCTATTTCAAAAATGATCAAACATAATTCATAATATTTAATAGAGCTGCATAAAGAACTACTACACAAGTTATACAATTCTGTTGATCAGACGTGTACATGCTACACTCCAATATATTACAACAGCTTCCCATTGATAAACACAAAGAGAAATCAAAAAGTGGACTGAGAAGACCCTCCATAACTTTGAAGTGGCCCACAAGATTCTCAGCAATTTTCATGTGATACTTGAGAAACACTGAGAAACATTGGCTTAGATAAATAACTGTCCATTGTTTCGTAACATTTTACAAGCCTTGTGCAAGCTATTATGTCAGAAACAGTGCTAGTAATTGAAAAATCTGTGGAGCAGATAAACAAAGAGGTCAGCAACTGGTGGCAAATCATTTTAATACAAAATATTTTAGGAGGATTTCAGAATGTTTAAGCATACTATTGTTTACTCACTTCTAGAGTTGAGTTAAAAGGTGCAGTATATAAAATAGATTATCGATTTGTTGTTTTATATCAAGGTTTGACATAGGAATTTTTATTATATTTAGATTCCACTGGCCTGTAATTGTTTTATATGCCTCTGCATTATCACACTTGTTAATATTATAAACTTTCACCTTGGCTATATAACGTGAATAAATAGTTTCAGTGCACACCCAAGGATTTAAAGAAAATGCATAATATGATGCAAAAATTACATGGGAAACCAAATGTTGAAAATTATTTGTGTGTTACAAATTATAGTACTTACAATATGTATCTTCTTCTTAAAGTACAAATCTCAAATAAAAAATACAAATAAAAACACATTACAAACTGTGGTTGAAAGGTGCACATTCAGTGGAAACAAATTCCAAAATGTCCACTCACATTAACACATTTATTTGTGTTTCTCTCCCAACGGTGAGTCTAAGGGATAAGAAGAAGATTACTGACCTTCAGATTGGCTCCCTGAGCTGTTTTGCAAATGTAAATAGACGTTTTGGAATTTCTTGGAAATAAATGCCTTAGCTTTCTGTGCGTACTGTAGGCCTCTCAGGCCGCCTGGGTAGGCCTCAGCATCGCGTTACCCAGCAAAGCCTGAGGGGTGTGATGACGTCGTCTGCGTCGGGGGCGTGACTTCCGCCCATTTTGAGTACAGCTCAGGGGGGGCCAGGAGCTTGTATCCCCCACTCCAGAGCGGGCAGGGCCGGTGAGGGTGAGGGCCTAGAACTCTGGCCACCACCAGTCATTTTGCCTAAGAGGTCACACCTGCGTTCCGGTGCAAAAAATACACCGATACAGCCCCGGAAAGGTTGCAAAAAGGATAACAGTAAATCCGGGAGCTTTAAAACAGCTCCTCCTTCCCCCCACTATGTTGAACCTGCGGTCCCTGGGGTTAGCCATACTAACAGCGCTTCTAGTGCTTTACAGGGGCAACGCATTGATAGTGGGGAGGTGAGAATGACCTTGACCAGAGAGGAGCCGAGACATAGCCGAAATGAACCAAGCCAAACGCGCCCCGCCAGGGCCGGAAGACTGCGACCAGGTACAGTGTGTTGCTTTTCTCTAGCACACCAGCTAGGCGCTAGAGGGCCCAGGCTGGTGATCAACCGGTTAGGCCACAGCATAGGACGACTGGTACTGACTTACATAAAGAATGTTTGACGAACCTAGCTAAGGGACCTGACCATGTTCGAGACTAGGGAGGGACAAGTTCAGTGGCGCTGATAGGTCTTGGCCGCGCAGTGCTGAGCGAGCCAGGCCAGTCCTCCGAGGAAGAGTTGTCGGGTGGTCACCGATGCATAGGCAACCTAGAACTTGCCACTGTTCCTCTTTTCTCCCCAGGTCCGAGTGCAGGTCAAGGAACAGGCAGTCCTGCCGATGCAGCTGTGCCTGCTTGGCTTCAGAGAGAAGGCGGAGCCCACAGAGGGCCAGAAGGTCACAGTCCCTGGAGAGTCCAGACAGACGGAGGGACACGCCACTGGTGACGTCTGGAAGCAGGTGAACATGCACCATCTACACAAGTAGAAGATACAACACAAAAAGACACAACACATGAGGGGACTAGCTTTCTGACGTCATTAAAATCTTTGCTAGCCACGCATAACATTGCCATGAACAAGCTAGACTTAGGTTAATGGGTAGGCAGTTTAGCCAGAAGTGCGTGGTTGGAGCAATCCCCTTCAAGAGGGCTGACCCATGGGGTGCCCCCCACATTGAGGGACGGAAGAGGCGGTAAGGCAATGGACAATTTGGGGGCGCACCTGCCCTTGGAGGTAAAAGAAAAGATCTGGAGGAGAGAGTTCATTTAACTTTTCCCCTTTGCTCGCCACTTAGCGGCAGTTCGAACCAAGCGAGAGGGGGTCCAGAGACAGCGACGATCAGAGAAAATCATTCAGAAGGTTGCCGTGGCTTCATGATTTTTTGATTATGGCTTGCGTGCTGGGTGAACGTCACTCTGAGCAGTGTTCATGTCTCTTCTTATATTTCAAGGATATCCGAAATGCCTACAAAACATATGAGGGATGGCTTGGTGGTGGTATGATGAGGAGTTTCGACTATACATGGCATCCAGGCTAACAATGGCTTGGATCGATAAGGCGGTGGCCCATTGGCTTAACATCATGACCCCCATGCGAGTCATGCCGCCCTTTCGTAGCCCCGGTGGTGGAAGTAGAAGTTCCACCACCCTAGATTTTTTATAAAGCCACTCCCCGGAATTTGAATACAGAATGCAAACTGGCTGCCCGACTCCCGTCGGAGTCTGCAAGTGGGCCCCCCACTGCCGCTTCAAGCACGTGTGCCCAAACTGCTGGGGGGGGGGTTGGAACACCCCCTATCGAGATACTCCAGACAAAAGGGGGGGACCCGTGGAAGTGAACCCTCTGCCAAGGTGCAAGACACCAATACTCCTGTCCGCTCTGCTGCCGTTGCTAAAACGCTATGGTAAGGTAGCCGGAAAAGAGGGCATGGCCGACCTCCTGGAAAAGGGTTTCCGGGACGGCTTCAAAATCCTGGGTGAGTTGACAACCGGCGGGAGTGGGGTGGCCAGTTTGCATTCTGTATTCAAATTCCCGGGAGTGACCTTAGAAAAAATCTAGGGTGAGGTACTGTTGGGCCGCATGGCCGGGCCCTCCGACGACCCTCCCATGTGAGGTTGGTCATCTCACCATTGGGAGTAATTCCAAAGAAGGAGAAGGGCAAGTTTAGGCTTATTCAGCATTTGTCATTCCCAAGAGGGGGGTCAGTTAACAACGGCATCCCAAATTAGTTTTTTAATGGTTTTTTACGCTTCATTCGATCGGGTTACCAAAATGGTGCAAAAAGTAGGGGCAGGGGAAAAGGTAGACGTAGAAGTGGCTTTTCGGTTGCTGCCGGTGTATCCCGAGTGACACAGACTGTTGGTTTGTTTTATTGATGGGAATTACTTTGTCGATATGTGCCTACCAATGGGGTGCTCCATTTTGTGCTCCTACTTGAGAAGTTTAGCACGTTTCTACAGTGGGTAGCAAAAATGGAGACAGGTCACCTGAGCATTACGCACTATTTGGACGATTTTTTTTTCGCCGGCGCGGGTCAGAATGATACATGCTCTTTAATCCTGGACAGGTTCACCAGGCTGTGTTGGGAGTTCGGGGCACCTTTGGCCCATAGTAAGACCGAAGGCCCGAATCACAGGTTGACTTTCTTGGGGATACAGATTGATTCCATAAGATTGGAATGCAGTCTTCACCAGGAAAAGGTGGCAGATTTACTCGTCGAGTTGAAGGCGTTGGAAGGTTCCAAGAGGGTATCGCTAAAACGTCTGCAGCCCATAGTAGGAAAACTGAACTTTGTCTGTAAAAATATCCACATGGGAACGATATTTTGCAGGAGAATGTCCTTAGCGATGGCCGGCATCATCTTATTAAAGTCACGAGGGCCATACGGGATGATGCAATGGTTTGGAGGGTTTTCTTGTCAGACTTTAACGGCTCAACGCTGATACACGCGGGAAGCGTTGCCAGCACAAATCTGAAATTATATACAGATGCAACGGGGTCCCTTGGTTTCAGAGCATACTTTAAGGGCAAGTGGTGTGCTGCCACCTGTCCGCAGGGGTGGGAGGCGGCTGGCCTTACTAGGAACCTTACCTTTTTTGAAATTATTTCCAATAGTGGTAGCAGTTTAACTGTGGGAAGCGGAATTCAGCGAACGGCGAGTCATATTTTATACGGACAATGTGTCCGTAATGCAAACAGTGAATAATCTGGCAGCGTATTACTTGGTGCTTAGTTATCTGCGCAGGAACATATGGTTCATGGCCAAGCATGTTCCGGGAGTGGAGAATGGCATTGCTGATGCCCTTTCTCGATTTCAGGAAATGGAGTTTCGAGCATTGGCGCCGGGGGCAGAACTACATAGCGAGATCATTCCCAATGAGCTGTGGGAGCTTGGAGCAGTCAGGTAGCGAGACTAGTTAGACACGCTTTTGCCCCGGCAACGTGGGCCGCATCCAGGAAGGTCTGTGCAAGTGACCGGATCTGGTACAGGTAGCAAGGGGTGCCCCAACGGAAGAAAAAAGTATCCCGTTATGTCATGACCAGGCTGGTAGAGTTAAAGAGGTAGTGTTGCACAAGGTGGGTACGGAGTGTTGCCCCTACGAATGTGCAAAAGAATACCTCAGTCAGCGACCAAAGGGACGGTGTTCGCTGTTCATCTATGACGATGTAACAGAGTTATCCCGGTATCAGTTTCAAAAGCTGTTAAAAGGCGTGTTGCAGAGTTTGGGGCTCAATACTTCAGATTTTGGAACGCACTCATTTCTAATAGGCGCGGCCACGGAGGCGGCTAGGCTAGGGCTGCCGGATGCAGCAGTAAAACGGATTGGGAGATGGGAATCTCAGCGCTTTAGGACTTACATAAGGCATGGGGCAGTGGTTTGACAGGTGTTTTTTCTGATTACAGGGGAGAAGAAGCCTTGCACGTGAGATGGTCCCAGGCAAACGGAATGTTGGAAGGTTATGCCCAGCGCTATGGAAGTCCCAATTTGTTGTTGATGTATGCAGGCGGGAAACACCTCGCGATAGTCCATATGTGTCATATTTTAAAAATGGTGAGTCGGGATGTAGAGAAATAGGCATTCCCTGGCCTTACTGTCATCTGGTCAGAGATGATTAAGAGATGAGCCTGGCATAATGTGAGGGATCCAGTGCTGCTGGGCAAAGCTCGTCAAAAAATAAACAAGCAGATGTCTAGCTTTGTGTTCCGGGAAGGCAGCGTTGCTATCCTGTACAAAGATTTTGATTCAGAAGCGGCAGATGAGTTCTTCAGCAAAGATAAGGTTAATTTGACCGAGATTGGCCTTGAGCTTCTCATGCTGGAATTTAAAGAAGGGGCTTTGGCTTTGCATAGTAGCGGGGGGGGGGGGGGCGGTGTTGGAGGCGTAGGAGGGTTCCCTTGCCTGCTCTGTGGCAGAGGTGAGTGTCCCGGCCCACTGGCCTAAGTGGGCATAGTCCTTCCTCACAGGCTTGCTTAAAGGCATTGGGAGACCTTGGGTACAGGCCCAAGGCATGAGGCAACTGTCGGTGGCCGGGCTCCTCCTCCATAATACTTCAAGAAGTTATCAATTATTATATATGCTTACTGATTTAGTATGTAAATTAATAAAAGCTGTGGCCCATTTTCTCCCATTTCAGTGTTGCGTCTTTTATTGCTAGAAACTAGCCCAAATGGATCATGCCTGGGTAATGTTTCTTATGAGAAGCAACTTAAACTGCCTATCTGTTCATCTGCATCTTGTGCAGCATGTGCAGTTCACGTCTGTGTTTTAATTCTGTTATATGTGCTGTTAACCAAACCTGCCAGTGCAAAAAAGCTCAATCTAATCTTTTTAATTTCTGTATATATCAATTCAGCCTATACACAACTATACACGAAATTGAAAAACACTGGCTCCAAGTATAAAAAATCCTCTATAATACTGTATAATTTTCAATAACCGAAGTGCAATCTGCTGTACCTGCTTGTAGATATACCTTGTTTATTACTAACTAGGATATTCCTCATCAAAAATGACTGGAATAAAATTGTAAGGCTGGCAATGCTGTTTGCCTCACAATGCGATTCTATGGGCCCTCTGAGCACCTTCGGCGCTCATCCCAAGTCTCGCAATGAGCGCCTTCTGCACTCCTTGCGAGCCTCTCCCCCGTGTACTTTACAGGACCCTCGATGAGCGCCTTTGGTGCTCATCCTGAGCCCTGCAATGAGCAGTTTGGTCGATCATTGCCGTTTTTGGAACTGTTCTGCTTTGCAATGATCACTGCAAGCCTCTCCCCCGTGTAGTTTAGGGGCCTTGCGATGAGTGTTACTGCCTTGGGCTAAGTGTTACTGGCTTGGAGGAAGTGTTACTGTCTTGCGTTTTGTGTTACTGGCTTTGGGCTCTTTTTTACTGCCTTCGGCCTAGTTTTCATCCTAGTTTTCATCCTGTTAGGTTTTTTCATCCGCCATTTTTTTTCTCGCTTAGGCGATTTTCGATCCTAAAAAAACACCAAATATGCCTCACATTAACTTACAACCTCACTCACATGCTTCCTGGCTCTCCCCATGTGCTGTGTGTGAGTATGTAAGTTATTTTGAGGCATATTTGTTTTTTTTTGGTGGTCTTTTCAGTTTCTTTTTTTGGACATTAAAATCGTAATTTTGCGCAACCACGCAACTGCGCGGTTCAGTATGCAAGGCCCGCAGTTGCATCTACATGCTTCGGCGCTGATCGCGAGCGCTGCAATGATTGCTCATTGCAGCCTAATTCCCACGGGCCACATGTGCTCATCACAAGCCCTGCAATGAGCCTGCGACACTCATCGCGAGGCCTGCAATAAGCTTCTTCGGTGCTCATTGCAGCCCCGCAATAGCAGGCCTCGCTTTGCGAGGCCCACAGTTGCGGCTATGCCGCAACGTGACTAACGTTCTTGGTCCACAACTATTATAGTGATAGTTTATTATTAAGCCTGTGGTTTGTTACATGGTCACTTTTTAAAATCAGGAGGTGAGTGTAGGCACGCTTTGTCTTTTGTATGGGATAAGTGGCAGAACCCCAGTTTGTAACAATAGTTTAGGGATCTTGATACAACGTTCTACATTAATATGTTTAGTGGAATAGCCTTTAGCAAGCTTATGAAGGGCTCCAAAGCTGCTACACCCGCATTTGTAGTGTGTATAGTATAGATTTTTATTTTATACACTTTATGTAATTGATATATATATATATATATGTTTGAGCACTTTATAATGTTATAGTTTAATTATGGCTATATTGTATGTAGTTGCACCTTCAATCTGTATGCACTTTTTATGAGATTTGATTTTATGTAATGTTCCATTAGACAACTATATATATTGTAACAGGGCGCCCCCTTCTGGCGGGGTTTGCGTCCTGCACTTTCTTATCTCTTTTACCCAGGGAGGAAGACACAGCAGGCTTGTCAAAGTTTTACTGCTATTTATTTGGTAGCATAAGCAGAACAAAACAAACAGTGCTTGGATTCAGCAATAAAATAAATCCTGCATAAACGTGCATACTACACTCAGGAACACCCTAACTGTATCCGGCCAGCTTCTCTGGCTCTGGAGAGTGCCACCTTGTGGCCAGGATGCAAACAGTCTCTTATTTGCGTTGTATCGCCACCTTGTGACCAGGGAACAAACAGTCTCTTATTTGAGTTGTATCGCCACCTTGTGGCCAGGGAACAAACAGTCTCTTATTTGCGTTGTATCGTGACCTTGTGGCCAGGGAACAAAACAGTCTTTTAATGTCTTTTCCTCTATGGCTTCTGCCAATAGTGGGTGAAGCCTAGGGCCCTTGTCACCCTCTTGAAATGAGGAACTATTACTTTCTCTCAATGCACTCTTCTTCCTGGGGCATTTGTACTTCTTATCCTCATATGGTGAAAACAACATATATTTGTCACCAACCTTTTTATCCCTTGTTGCGTTCGGCTTCCCAGGGATGGGGTCTTTAGATAATCCTCTCTCAGTGGAGTATCTCTGATACCACAGGCGTCTTCTCTGTGAACAAACTCTGGAGTATAATAGTCTTCCTGACTGTCTCGCTCCAGCACAAATCCCAGCTCTCTGGATCCCAGAGGCAGCTGAGCTGTTCAGGGCTTCCTCCTGCAACACACACAGCCCACGGCTCTTAGCCCCAAGCCTAAGTGAGAGAGACTCCACCCATCTCTCTGCTGCTTTTAAAGGCAGTATACAGCTGGGCTTCCATTTAGCCACTGATAACTGTCTGGAATTAACTCCTTTCATTCTCAGGGGAGAAGTCTTATAGAGCTCTCTTGTGACCCCTAATGGCACTCCATCACATATCCTCCCCCTCAGCTCAACACCATGTAGTTGAGCTACATGAGCCGAGAGGCCGAAAACGTTCACTCGTAACTTTATCTTCCCCTTGTCTTCTCGTTTACGGGGCTCCTCTTCATAGGGCATAATATTCTCTGGCGTAACTATGCAGTATGGGCCTGGGTCTTGCTCTATCTTCTTGAGCTCACTAGCACACGTACTTCCATGCGTCAGGAGAACTTTCCCTTCTTCAATTTCTTTTAATAGGACCTGCAGTTCAGATAATTCTGCAGAGAGCGATTTGGCTGTATCATTTCTCTCACAACCGGTTTCTTTTACATAATCTTTATAACGATTTGCCTTGAGTTCCTTACTCTTATGTTTCCATTCTTCCAATTCTTTTTCTGCTTTCTGGGCAGTAGGTTTGTCCTCCTCATCAATGGGTTTCTTTTCAAGTTTACGCTCTTTGACTTCAACGGCCTTGACAGAGGGACGTGAAATTCCCGGCGACCGTCTTAATGTCCGGCCTATGCTTTCCTCTGCTTCAGGCTCCTCAGCTTCTGCAACTGCGGAAACCACAAATAATGCGTCACCTCTCTTCCTCTTGTTGGAGACCCTGATTGTCAACTTGAGACCATCTTTCCGCCTCTCCGATGTCATTTCCTTCCCTTCTGTTCCACTGTTTTCATCTTCAGGTACTAACTTAGATCTATGTTTATTTCTTAAACCTGGAGCTTGCTTCACTGATTTTGAAGACTTCTCTACTTCTGGAGTTGCAGCTCCACCCTCTGTCAATTGAGACTCAACCACTGAGTTTGCTCTGTCAGTCTGCTTGCTCTCATTGGGAGGTAATTTATCTTTATGTTTATTTTTTGAAGTACTTGTTTTCTTCTCAGTGTCAAGTGATTTTGTCTCCTTTTTTGTTGATGTTTCAGGTTGCTGCTCTGTATCACACTGATCCGCTATGGTTGGTGAAACCTTTGTTTCCCTGCTTTCTTCTGGCTGATCTATCACAGCTGACGCCTTAGTTTGCTTTGCACCACTCTCAACTTTACTAGATGCTTCTTTGACTACACTCGCTCTCTCTTTATTAGAGACAGAAATAATGTCTTTCTTTCTCTCTGTCTCTTCATCCTTGGCACTGGTTTTGTTTGAATCGGTCTTATGCAGCTCTTCTTTTGAAAGTACTTTTTGGTTTGATTTTTCAAGAAATGAAGTAATGTGATCATTTCCAAGATCTGGGGATTTTTCTAAATTCTCTGAGCTTGAAAGCTTACTGTTCTCTTTGAGGTTATGTAGACTTTGGTTTACGTCACTCTCTAAGAGATCTTTCAGATTTTTCACAGTCTCTTCCATAGCAAGCAATTGTTCTTTTAGGGGAAGGATTTCTTCTGTCATTACCTCCTTCCCAGAGATTCTCTGTTCATAAAGCCGTAACTGGTTGTCCTTCTCAATTAATTGCGTCTTTAGAGACTCCATTGTGGCTGCGTGCGTCTTACTTTGCGCCTCATTCTCAGTGTCCAGATTCTGGCATTTAGCAATTAGATCAAGGATGGTTGCATCCCGTTCTTGCACTTTAGCTGCCAATTCAGATTTTTCCATTTTTAGCTCCTCGGATGTGGCCAAACTTGATTGAAGACCTTTCTCCAGAATCTCAACAGCTTGGTTTAAAGAGTTTAATTCTTGTTCATTTGTGGATTTGTACTCATTAAACACATTAAGAGTTGACTCTCTCTCACTAATCACCTTATTGTGCTCTTCCCTTAACTGAACCATCTGCTGGGCCTCGCTCTCCAGTTTTCTGGTGAACTTTGCAAGCTTGTCCTCAGTTTGCTTCAATATACTGCTTAGATTGTCCACTTCGTGGTTGAGTCCAGCTATGTTTTGTCTTGATGACTCTCCATTTCTTTGCATGTCTTCAATCACCTGCACCTTCTGCCTCTTCTCATCTTCCACCCGATATTGGAGTCCCTCAAGCTCCTTGTCCTTTTGCGTTAATACTGTTTTCAGCTTGGAGATTTCCAGTTTCAATGTGGTTATTTGACAAATCGGCTGCTCCTCTTGAGTTTGAGCCGCTTGGTCTTGTCTCTCCTTCTGTACAGCGTTCTCTGAAAGGGATGTCTGCAGATTGGTAATTATTCCCTCTAGCTGCAGTTTCTCAGAATCAAACCGGGCTCTCTGGGTTTCTAGTTCTGCATTGGTGGAGCTCTTCTCTTGTTCTAGCTTGGTGATCTGGACTTGGAGGGCTGTACACATAGCAGTGATTTCAGCTACTTCCTGGGTCAATCCTTCCATCTTCAGGATGTCCCCCATGCGCTCTCCTTGTTCTTGTATATGGTTCTCCCCCATATTTTCCAGCTTAGACTTAGGAGGACTCTTCCTCTGCTCCCAAATAGGCATCAGTTTATCATTCCTGTAGGACACTCTGTAGTCCTCAAATGCAGGCATCCTCCGCCATTCAGGAATATAGTCTGGCATCGTCTTTACCTCTCGCTGGTCTGGTTTGGTATGACACATCTCCATGCTCTGCGTCATATGTCCTGTCTGGGACAGTGTGTACTCCTTGAGTTTTTCTGCATTGCGGTCAGCCCGTTTCTTTTCTCTGTTATAAGCAGCTTCCACTTCTCTGAACTGGTTTTTTATCATCTCTAAGTCGGATGCACTTTGCGAGTAGCTGGCCTTTTCCACTTGAAGTGAAGACTCAAGGTCCAGGATCCGCAACTGGATAACTTCAGAGTTAACCTTAGACTCCCGATGGGCTGCTCTTTCCGATTCGATATCTTCTTCCAGTCTTTTTACTATGTGTGCTGCTGTCTCCAGTTCCAGAATCAGTCTCTCCTCTTTCTCACGACTGTATTCCAGCTCACTCTTCTGACGTGAGAAGTTATCCATGGCGACATTTTTCTCTGCTTCCATTTCATGTAGCTGCTTGTGCAACTCTTGAACCTTCCTGTTTTGGGACTGGATAACAGATTCCATTTCTTTCTTCATCTCCTGCTCTCTCATCTGAAGCTCCTCAAGCTTGACTTTAAATTGTCCTTGGAGCCTTAAAGAATGCTGTTTCTCCTCCTCTAAGGCCATTCTGTCTGCACTAGCAGGCTCTTTTGCTTTCTCAGCAATATCTGTTACTGTCTCTGCAGTTTCTTTTGTGCACTCTGCATTCTCATCAGCGGCTCCTGCTGTCTCTGTGGCTGCTCCTGCCGTCTCTGTGGCGGCTCCTGCCGTCTCTGTGGCGGCTCCTGCCGTCTCTGTTGCGGCTCCTGCCGTCTCTGTGGCGGCTCCTGCCGTCTCTGTGGCGGCTCCTGCCGTCTCTGTGGCGGCTCCTGCCGTCTCTGTGGCGGCTCCTCTGTCAGCCCGCCAGTTCCTTGCTTGTCTATCTTTGACAATATCATCAAATGACTTCTCAACGCCAAGCTCTAATGGGGTGTCCATAATATTTGGATGGAAATCTCTCCTTGTCATGCCAGTCGCACCTTTCTCGTGTGGTTGAAGTATAGGAGCACTTCTCCGGCTAGCTTGTTGCACCCCCAGCGCCTTTATGCTGGCTGTAAACTACGCCTTCTGTTCATTCTGGGAGTCTTTCCTCATCCTCTCATCAGGGAACCCGTACACTGGCCTGTGGTAGAGATGGGCATGCTCTTCTTTGGTATTCCATCTTCTATTATCAGATTTTTCCCACAGACAGGTAGGGGCCTGTCCAAATTGTGAGACTTCCCCTCTGTACTGTAACTTCTCCTTATTACAACTCAGGTTCTCTTTGTTCTTATATTTCTGGGTACTGATTCTCTGTGCTCTGACATCCCGGGTAACTCCAACTCTGGCAAGGATCTCAGCTTTAAGGTCATCATAGTTTTCTTTCTTTTCTTCATTCAGGCTCAGATAAGCTTTCTGAGCTTCGCCCGTCAAATACGGGGCAATGAGGCTGGCCCAGTACCGTTTGTGCCACGCCTCCCTAATGGCTGTTCGCTCAAAAATGGTGAGGTATATGATAACATCATCATCCTCTGTCAGCTCCCAAAGAATTTCATTGGCTCTAACTCTGGCCGAATCTTTTCTATATTTGTCCAGTATAGCTTCATTCTGGGCTAGCTGGATGGCCCACTTTCTAGTGAACTCTTGATGAGCAGCTGTGGCCTCTCTCATGCGGATTGCTTCCTCCTCTGCTTGTCGCTGCTGTTCCTGCTGTTGCTGCTGATGCTGCTGTTGCTGCTGATGCTGCTGTTGCAGCAAGGCCTTCAGTATATCCTCCATCACTGTACTGTACTGTGGGCTGTCTTCCTGCACTCAGACACTTCACGATCCCACCACTGCCACCAGTGTAACAGGGCGCCCCCTTCTGGCGGGGTTTGCGTCCTGCACTTTCTTATCTCTTTTACCCAGGGAGGAAGACACAGCAGGCTTGTCAGAGTTTTACTACTATTTATTTGGTAGCATAAGCAGAACAAAACAAACAGTGCTTGGATTCAGCAATAAAATAAATCCTGCATAAACGTGCTTACTACACTCAGGAACACCCTAACTGTATCCGGCCAGCTTCTCTGGCTCCGGAGAGTGCCACCTTGTGGCCAGGATGCAAACAGTCTCTTATTTGCATTGTATCGCCACCTTGTGGCCAGGGAACAAACAGTCTCTTATTTGCGTTGTATCGCCACCTTGTGGCCAGGGAACAAAACAGTCTTTTAATGTCTTTTCCTCTACGGCTTCTGCCAATAGTGGGTGAAGCCTAGGGCCCTTGTCACCCTCTTGAAATGAGGAACTATTACTTTCTCTCAATGCACTCTTCTTCCTGGGGCATTTGTACTTCTTATCCTCATATGGTGAAAACAACATATATTTGTCACCAACCTTTTTATCCCTTGTTGCGTTCGGCTTCCCAGGGATGGGGTCTTTAGATAATCCTCTCTCAGTGGAGTATCTCTGATACCACAGGCGTCTTCTCTGTGAACAAACTCTGGAGTATAATAGTCTTCCTGACTGTCTCGCTCCAGCACAAATCCCAGCTCTCTGGATCCCAGAGGCAGCTGAGCTGTTCAGGGCTTCCTCCTGCAACACACACAGCCCACGGCTCTTAGGCCCAAGCCTAAGTGAGAGAGACTCCACCCATCTCTCTGCTGCTTTTAAAGGCAGTATACAGCTGGGCTTCCATTTAGCCACTGATAACTGTCTGGAATTAACTCCTTTCATTCTCAGGGGAGAAGTCTTATAGAGCTCTCTTGTGACCCCTAATGGCACTCCATCACAATATATATATATATATATATATATATATATATATATATATATATATACATTTTTATAATATATTGGGATTAATAGCAGATTTATTTTACTTAATTATGTATTGCACTCTTGTCATACCATATATGATATAAGTACTACAAGAGGTGGTCCGGTGTATATTTTTGGGGTAATTTTGAATCTTTTGTATTTTATGTTATGTTTTAACATTATGCAATAAAATGTATATTTTTTAATGGTGGTCTACTTAATAAGTTATTACCTTTTAATAGGAGAATCCTTTGGTGACAATAATAGGTGTCTATTTTTCTCTTTGTGGTGATTTGATATATTTGTTGTTGTTTAGTTGTTCAGTTGTGTTAGACTCTCTACGACCGTATGGACCGCAGTATGCCAGACACATCTGTCAGCCACTGCCTCTCTGAGCTCCATCATGCTCATGTGCATTGCTGCCGTGACTTCATCTATCCATGACCGCCTCTGATGTCCCCTTCTTTGTATAGCTTTAATTTTTCCCACCATCAGAATCTTCTCCAGTAACACTGTCTTCTCATGATATGGCCAAAACATTTGAACTTCAGCCACATGATCATACATTCTAGTAAACACCTTGTCTTGTTTTCCCGAAGTACTGATTAATTATATCTTTTCATATTCAAAGACACTCTAAGTAGTTTTTTCCAACACCACAATTCAAAGGTATCAATTCAGCTGTGCTCTGCCTTCATTATGGCACAACTCTCACATCTGTATGATACTACTGGGAATACCATAGTTTTAACTATGCAGACCTTTGTTGATAGTATCATATATTTACTGTTTTACTTTTCAGTAGCTTGTCCACCTAAAGCTTTCCTCCCCAGAAGCAAGCATATTTTCATTTCATGGCTACAGTCACTATCTGAAGAGATCTTGGATTCCAAGAAAATAAAATCTGTCACTTCCTCCACTTCTTCCTCATCTCTTTGCCAGGAGCTGAGATTGCTGTTTGCCATGATCTTCATATTTTTAAAGTTGAGAAGCAGGCCAGCTTTAGCACTGTCTTCTTTTACCGTCATCAATAAGTTATTTAGTTCCTCATCCACGTATCTGAGGATGTTAATATTTCTTCCTGCAATATTGATTCCAGCTGTGGATTCATCCAATCCGGCATTAAGCATTTTGTACTCTACATATAGGTTTAATAAATAAGGTGACCTTGTTGTATCACTCCTTTCCCGAACTTGACCTATTCTGTCTAATTTGATCTCTTGTGCCTTTTCCTCTGTGGAACCTGGCTTGCACATCTGGTAGTTCCAGGTTTATATATTATTGGAGCCAAACATGAGCTAAGCATGAGAAATTAGTTATGTTTGATAATTTGAGCACTGTTTGGCATTGCCCTTTTTTTGGAATTGGAATGTAGACTGATGTTTTCCAGTCTATTGGTTTGTTGAGTTTTCCAAATTTGTTGGCATAAGGCAAGCAACACTTTCACAGCATCATCTTCAATTTTGAATAGTTCAGCTGGGATTTCATTAAATCTTGTTATCATCAGGTCTTCCTAGGGCACATCTCACTTTACTTTCCTAGAAGTCTGGCTCCAGCTCCTTGGAAAAACTGTTGAGTTCATACATATAATTTTTGTCTTTTATCAAACCCACTTTGGCATGAAAGGTTCCTTTGAGATCCCAAATTATTTTAAAGAGAACTCTTAACTTTCCAATTCTGTTATCTTCTTCTATCTTTTTACATTGCTCATTGCAGAATGTCTCCTTGTCTCTTCTTCTTATCCTCTGGAATTCTGCATTCAGTTGGACAAATCTTTTCCTATCTCTATTACCTTTCACTTTCCTTCTTTCCTGGGCTACTTTCAACACCTCAGATAGTCAGTTTGCCTTTTTAGCTTTCTTTCTTTTGTGGATATTCTTTGATGCTGTTATCTGATAATGTTGCAAACTTCTGTGCAAAGTTCTTCAGGTATTCTATCTTCAGTGTTTAGTCCCTTAAATCTATATTTTACTTCCACTGCAAAATCACAGGGGATATTATTTATTTTGTCTCTGCTTGGTTCCATTATTTTCCCTCTTTTCTTCAGTTTAATTCTGAACTTTGCGATAAGATACTCATGATCTGAGCTACAGTCAGCTCCAAATGATTTCCTATATATTGTCCACTTGGTGATCTCCATGTGTAGGACCGTCTCAGAGGCTGTTGGAAGAGGGTGTTTGCTATGACCTGAGAATGTTCATGACAGAATTCTACTCACCTTTGACCTGCTTCATTTTGGCCAAACTTGCCAGTTATTCCAGGTATATTTTTGTTTCATACTTGAGCATTCCAATCTTCTATGATGAAAGTAACATCTTTTCTTGGTGTTATATCTATGACATGTTGAATATCTTCATAGAATTGGACAACGTCAGCCTCTTCAGCATCCGTGGTTGGAGCATAGACTTGGATCACTGTGGTGGTAAATGGATTGCCTTGAATTTGAATTGAAATCATTCTGTAGTTTATCGGGTTGTAAGCAAGCACTGCTTTGGCCACCCTTTGATAGGCAATGAGGGCTACTCCATTTCTTTTGCGAGATTCTTGACCAGAAGATGGTGGCTGTCTGGTGTGAAATGTCCCATTTCAGTTCATTTGAGTTTATTAATTCCAAAGATATCAATGTTTAAACTTGGTTCATAGTTCTAACAATCCAGGTTCCTATGCTAAATTGTTCTTTGCAGCATCAGACTTTACTTTCCCCTCCAAACACATCTACAGCTGGGAATCCTCTTAGCTTTGGCCGCACCACTTCATTATATATGGTACTATCTTGGGTGACCCTACATGGTATAGCTCATAGCTTCATTGAAGTACCCAAGCCCCTTCACCACAACAAGGTAGCGATCCATATATACTCGCATATATTCATATATACTACTCAATACATCAATTCAGTCTCCTAGCAGGATAACGTAAGAAACATAGCTTTCATTTGTTAAATAATAAACAATGAATGCAAGAGAAATCTTAAATGCCCCTTTCACACTCAACCAACCTTCACCAAAGCATGCAGGAACCAGCAGAGGCTTCACTTTTTTTTCTAATTAAAAACTAGCTTTACAGTGCATTTCCAGCCTAATTGTGCTTTTAGTCAGACTCAAACTTTTCAAGGATATATATTTTCTATTTGCACAGAGGACATTTAAACTTACTTTCGAACAACTGCTTTACACATCCAAATGAGCTACCTGTGTACAACCCTTACAAAGTAATCAACTCTAGCTTTGAGGCAAAGTGAAAGATACTGTCTAGACAGTGTCTCTATTGGCTACTTCCAAACTAGAATTGATAGGCTGTTCATTAACAAAGAAACAACATAAACACAGCAAGTCTCCAATAATGAAGAGCACTGTCTATACACAAAAGTTTGTCTGATCATTTAGCACAGTCTCCAACCCAGAGCTGCTGCTATTTTAGGTATTAGACCGAACTAGAAGCCTATAAGTAAGTTTAAAGTATTGTTCAGCTTCACCTCACAGACGAGGCCCAATTAAGTAGAACGTATGTCTTGGGTTTGCTGGTTTTCCTGTTCAGGGTAGAATTGCCTGGTATTTCGGGGCTGGGTCACTCTAGTGAGTGAGACCAGACTGATATACTACAGGATATTTCTCCCTGTGAAGGGCACAAGTGAGCTAAAGAGGTTGCTCTCAGAGTGGCTTATCATGGCCGTAGAACTAACCTATTATGTTTGTTCTCTATATGAGCTCCTCTAACTTTGTTTTTTGTTTAAGTATAAAGGGACACTTATCTCACCATAACTGCTGTGCAAATAGATTCTTAAACATATTACAAAAAAATATATTTGCTTTTTTACAAATTATTAATAATAGTCTTAGTTCTTGGAATTTTAATTTATGTTTGTATTTCCTGTAAAGCTTCTTAAACAATCAGCAGCATAATTAGTAAGCATGGTGTCGTGGTAATATAGCCATGAGCTGCATGTGCCCAGTCAAGTGAATAGAGCTATGTCAACACAACCCATAGAAAAGACAAGTTGTTGACAGTAGTCACAATAACTCTCATGAGCTCAGGTTGTAATTCAGACACACTTTGTGTGATTTATCCTGTGCCAACATTGCTGGGAAGTGTTGCTTTACATGTGGTTGAAAGCGTGTGAGGGACACAGGTGAGGGAGAGGGGGAAAGGAGACATGAGGGGGGAAAGGGAGAGGGGGGAAGAAGACACAGGGAAGGTAAGGTGGAAAGGAGGCACAGGAGAGGGAGAGGGGGGAAGGAGACACAGGGGGGAAAGGGAGAGGGGCAAAGAGGCACAGGAGAGGGAGAGGGGGGAAGGAGACACAGGGGGAAAGGGAAAAGGGCAAAGAGGCACAGGAGAGGGAGAGGGGGGAAGGAGACACAGGGGGGAAAGGGAGAGGGGCAAAGAGGCACAGGAGAGGGAAAGTGGGAAGGAGACACAGGGGAGTGAGAGGGGGAAAGAAGCTTAATTGAAGTACCCAAGCCCCTTCACCACAACAAGGTTGCATTCCATATATACTCACATATATTCATATATACTACTCAATACATCAATTCAGTCTCCTAGCAGGATAATTTAAGAAACATAGCTTTCATTTGTTAAATAATAAACAATGAATGCAAGAGAAATCTTAAATGCCCCTTTCAGACTCAACCAACCTTCACCAAAGCATGCGGGAACCAGCAGAGGCTTCACTTTTTTTTCTAATTAAAAACTAGCTTTACAGTGCATTTCCAGCCTAATTGTGCTTTTAGTCAGACTCAAACTTTTCAAGGATATATATTTTCTATTTGCACAGAGGACATTTAAACTTACTTTCGAACAACTGCTTTACACATCCAAATGAGCTACCTGTGTACAACCCTTACAAAGTAATCACCTCACAGACGAGGCCCAATGAAAGAGTACGTATGTCTTGGGTTTGCTGGTTCTCCTGTTCAGGGTAGAATTGCCTGGTATTTCGGGGCTGGGTCACTCTAGTGAGTGGAACCAGACTGATATACTACACTATATTTCTCCCTGTTAAGGGCACAAGTGAGCTAAAGAGGTTGCTCTCAGAGTGGGCTATCGTGTCCAAAGAACTAACTTATTAAGGTTAGTTTGTTCTCTGATTGAGCACCTCTAACTTTGTTTTTTTTTGTAAGTATAAAGGGACACTTATCTCACCATAACTGCTGTGCAGATAGATGCTTAATAGTATTACAAAAAAAATCTATTTGCTTTTTTACAAATTATTAATAATTGTCTTAGTTATTGGAATTTTAATTTATGTTTGTATTTCCTGTAAAGCTTCTTAAACAATCAGCAGCATAATTAGTAAGCATGGTGTCTTGGTAATATAAAGTGAATAGAGCTTTGTTAACACAACCCACAGAAAAGACAAGTTGTTGACAGTAGTCACAATAACTCTCATGAGCTCAGGTTGTAATTCAGACACACTTTGTGTGATTTATCCTGTGCCAACATTGCTGGGAAGGGTTGCTTTACATGTGGTTAAAAGAGTGTTTAGCACAACTGGTGACATCAGTGCCCATTTAATATTACTTTATTTTTTAAATAGTAGTAGTATTTTTTAGGAAGCTGTACCATATATCAAATTATTGTGTGCAACGGAATGCTTTAATATCCCACAAACTTAAAATACATGAAGAAAACACAAATTCAGGATTACAGATTTTGCATTTCAAAAGGCTGCTTTCGTTATTTTCATAGTAACTGTACTTGGGAATAGCAAAGTGGGAAATGGAAATAAACCTGGCACTAAAACTAAGGCTTTTTATTTTATGCACTGTGTTTCCTAACAATAAGCACTAGTTGCACAACAGAGATGACAGCAACATTCATAAGAATCAGAAACATCCTGGAGAAAAAAATTAACTTGGCTGTGAAAAGGCCATTGGCACATTAACAAACATATCTCTGCAGCCAAATGTGTGAGTCAGTCCTGGGCATAGAACAATTTGTTAATGCCATTCTGGATGATGATTTATGACTTTGTCTTAAATGGAAGATCTCTGAGACTTAGCAATCTGTTGCCTTAGAGCTAGACTCAGTCTAATTAGCTATCTGGGTGGATTCTTCAAGATGGTTTACCATCTGGCTTTCCTAACAAGCAAAACAATCATCCATTGAAATTGGATAGCAAAATATAAATAATAATGAATCCCAAAGACCAGTTGGTAAAGCAGGTCAAAACTGTTAAATTACAGGAAATAAATGATTGCAGCTGATTAGAGCAAAGAAAGGCAATAGGTAAGACATATGGTAGGCATGGTCCGTTGTTCAGGCTTATTAACTGTTGCCGAGCAATAAATTTGGCTATGAAAATGTATTAAGACTTTCTGAAATCATTATAAAGCTATGTCAAACAAACAATCAAAAACATTTACTACAGAAATTCAATATCATTTTAGTAATAAAGGAGAGGAATACAGAAATACATTACAAGCTAGGTTTGCTTGTGTGCAAATAAAAGATACATTAATGAGTATGTTTAATTGTTCCAAAAAAAATACACATTTACATTTTATTTGTGTTCTAACCAGATCTGAATCTCGTTAATAAATAAAAACTTAGTTACAGTTCTTTCTATAGCTTATTAAAACTAATCCAGTCTTTAATTTAGAAAATAGATAGAGCGGCCCAAGGTTTATTTGCTCAGCATCTGACAATGGTGTCAAGGTTATAAATAGAATGGATAAGCAAATGTGTATAATGAGCTAGTCGCAAAAAATAAATAATAAAAAAAAAATGTTCTTAAAAAGTACTGGGCTATCTTATTCAGTACCATGTATTTTACTATTCACAGAGTATCCTGTGAAAATGTGAAGAAAATAGTAAACAGATATTGCTCTAGTTTGTTCTACTCTCACGAATGCTTTTACATTTGTGGTATTATATTTAACAAGTGAAAGTAAAGCAAGTCAAGTATGTACCAACTCATTAAAGAGGTCAAGCCAAAATTCAAGTTTCTTTTTTTATAATTCATCTCAAAGATCATCAAATCTGGATCCACAGATGACATTGTCTGCTACCTCATCTCGTTAAGAACTTGTCACATTATGTTGTGATCCAGATAGTGAAATTAGCTATTAGAAGTTGTAGAATAATATATGAAGCACAGGTAACTCACTGGAACTCTTTTGCTTTTTTTCTTATCCAGCGGACATTGGCAATTTGATTTCTTGTACCTCTGCCTCTGAGAAACCCTGCCTGCACATCTGGTAGTTCTCGGTCCATATATTATTGGAACCAAGCTTGCAGAATCTTAAGCATCACATTACTGGCATGTGAAATAAGTACAATTGTTCAATAATTGGAGCACTCTTTGGCCCTGCCTTTTGGGGATTGGAACATAGACTGACCTTTTCCAGTTCACTGGCCACAGTGGAGTTTTCCAAAATTGTTGGTATAATGCAAGAAACACTTTCCTAGCATCATCTTGTAGGATTTAGAAAAGTGCAGCTGGAATTCAATCAACTCATGTAGTCATGTTATTAGCAAGGCTTCCTAGGGTCCACCTCACTTCCCTTTTCAAGATGTCTGGCTCCAGCTCATTGGACAAACTATTGAGGTTATTAGTGTTGTTAAGATCTTTCTTGTATAGATCTTTTGTGTATTGATGTCAACTCTTCTATAACTGATCTGCTTCTGTTAAGTGCCTACCATTTTTGTGGCATGAATGGTTACTGAGATGCCTAATTGTCTTGAAGAGATCTCTTGACTCCATGCTTCTTCTGTCTCTTTACATCACTCATTATAGAAGAGACTTGTCTCTTGTTGCTATCCTCTGGAATTCTACATTTAGATATACAAATCTTTTCCTATGTCCCCTACCCTATGTCGCTTTCCTTCTAACCTGAGCTGCTTTCAAAACATCATCAAAAAGTCAGTTTGCCTTCTTTGTTTTCTTTCTTTGTTGCTGTTTTCTGGAAAATGTCACAAACTTCTGTCCAAAATTCTCCAGGCATTCTATGTTCTATGTTTAGTCCCTTATATTTATTCTTTACCTCCGCTGCATATTCACAAGGGATATTATTTATTTTGTATCTACCTGGTATCTATTTCCTCAGTTTAATTCTGAATCTCTCCCTTGAAAAAATTGTACTAGAAGGGGAAATGTGCGTCTTGTTTTTCTGATGTTTGCTAAATTGTAGAAATATTACACTGAAACTTATCAACATGCTAGTAAATTGCCACACTATATACTTCATGGGTACTCTTCAAACAGTACACCTGCGGAGACATTTAAAAGCAGTCCTTCCCTACTAAGTAATGATTGCGACACAGGCAGCATATAGAGACAGACTAGCCATATCAGCATTCAATTACAGTCTGCATGATAACATGTATTTCAGGCTGCTACAATGTTGAGCTCTTTGTGTGCCTTGGTACTTTGTAATCACTGAGACCACACCATGCTGAATAGGTTTAATTGCACAGTTAAATTCAGTTGCATCCAAAACTTTTGTTGTGGTTATTTTTTCCGTTATTGCGATCATAGGCTTATACACCTCAAATTTAAGTCTATCTGCCTTATGTGAGACTACGCTAAAACATACTGTAGGTTAAACAATCAACTATAATAGTTGTCAAACTGCGAGTTGTCGTCACGCTTTGTGGCCCTCACAAAGCGAGGCCCGCAGTTGCGGGACTACAACTGGCACACCGCTCCCCCTGCCCCACGCTGCAATGAGCACAGAGGCCCGCACACCTCCACCTGGGTCTCCATGAGCAGCTCTGATGAGCAGCTTGGCCTTGCTGCAATGAGTGCCTGCCTCGCGATGAGCGCCGTCAATGGGAAGCCCGCTGTGTCCTGTCAATCACCCTCCGGCTGCAACAGTTACTGGAACCTGTGTTGCGATCTGTTGATGAAAGGGTTACTGTATCCTGTGCTGGGGTCTGGCAGTTAAAGGGTTACTGGATCTGAGGTCTGGCACAGGTAAGGATCCTGATTGGTAGTGTAAAGGGTCATGTCCTGGAATCTGGCAGATGGAGGGTTAAAACCCAGTTCCTGAAATCTTTGGAATCCAGCACCTTGAGAGCGGAGCAAACCATCGCACAGACAGAGGGAGCTGATCTACCTAAGCAAAGAATGGTCTGTTCTGCAAGGCCGGTAACCCCCCGATGTGTGCGCACTGGGTTTGTTCCATTGGAAACCTCCAGTCTGTGATCAGAGCAGAAGAGGTAGGAATATGATATATTATTATATAGGAAGGGGGAACAGAGATACAAGGGAGGGAGAGGGGGTGAAGAAGACACAGGTGAGGGAGAGGGGGAAAGGAGACATGAGGGGAGAAAGGGAGAGGGGGAAGAAGACAGGGAAGGGAAGGTGGAAAGGAGGCACAGGAGAGGGAGAGGGGGGAAGGAGACACAGGGGGAAAGGGAGAGGGGCAAAGAGGCTCAGGAGAGGGAGAGTGGGGAAGGAGACACAGGGGAGTGAGAAAGGTAAAGAAGAAGGAAGGAACACAGATGAGGGGGGGAAGAGACACACGGGAGGAAGATGGGTGAAGGAGACATATGGGAGGGAGATGAGAGGGAAGGAGACACAAGGGAGGGAGAGGGGGAAAGAGACAGAGGGGAGAAGGAGGGGGGAAGAGACACAGGGGAGGGAGGAGGGGGAAGAGACACAGGGGTGGGAGAGGGGGGAAGAGTCACAGGGGAGGGAGAGAGACACAAAGGCAGGCAGGCTAAAGGGGGGGGGGGCTCACAATGTGTGTCAAAGAACATTGCCAGGCTTCAATTTTTATTGCCATCATTTTTGATGGGCAAGTTACCAGAAACAATATAGAAGCCAACATCCATAAATCTGAGCTCATATAGAGCTATGTTGTGTTGAATGATCTTATTATACAGAGTGCAGACGGGTAACTCATAGGACAGGCAAGATTCAGTCTGACAGGTACCCTCTGAATAAGCTTATCCATAATATTGATTAATAGTGGTCTTTGGTTTCCTTCTTTTGAGCTATTTCACAGATTTATTTATTTCACATAAGTGGTATTCAAGATATAGTTTGTGGGTGTCACAACTATCAGAGTTCCAAATACCATTAATTTGATTCACTTAGTTTTTATGTGAAATCACATTACAAAACACTATTGTTTTACACTTAGTTCCTTAGTTTATATAGTTATTTTTTTTA
Source organism: Discoglossus pictus (assembly GCA_027410445.1). Classification (NCBI taxonomy): domain Eukaryota; kingdom Metazoa; phylum Chordata; class Amphibia; order Anura; family Alytidae; genus Discoglossus; species Discoglossus pictus. The sequence goes on from CM050163.1 coordinate 376,818,716, forward strand.
TTGCAAGACAACAGCAACACACAAAGGCAATCCCAGTCCTGTAAAGATATCTTAGAAGAGGGAGAAAAGTTGCAAATGTTACGGTGGTTAAATACATGAAAGCATACATTTTAAAGTTGTAATAAACACACATTCACACCAGAAGGAGTTGTTCACAGTATGATTTATTATACAGAAACTTATTGTTAATGAGCCAAATTAAGCTTTATTGATTTTGAGATAGGCAAGTCTCACATTATATTGGTGGCAAATAGAGCTCAGTTATCAACTGTAGCTACAATAGTGTACAATTATTCATAAATAAATTCATTTTGTAACAACTACAGTATTGGGCATCTTGTCTCCAATATGAGTACTTATTAAATACTATACATTTTAAGTACCCAATTTGGTATGATTTTAATATATAAAAACCTATTTCCCAGGTGCTTACCATCACAATTTGTATCACAAACTAACTATACAGCACATAAAATGTATTTACAAGAAGAGAAACAACTTATAAAACATAGATATTCACCCATCCTATGATCCTTAAAAGGATAACTCCTAAACTGGAAGGCTACACTTGCATGTTAACCCCAAAGGATGAATAATTATTTCAAACTGGGAACAAATTCCCTATCAAATCAATATCAGTATTCAACAAATGGAAACTAGTTCATACATTATTTCTGGTTAAAAGTTAGTTGATGATTTTAAGGTTATTACAAATAAAAGTTAAATAGTAATCACTTGGTTATATGTAGGTTGTTTTTGGTAAACCCAGGTCTGTTGTCTTGGACAGATGAGTAATTGAATTATCACATATATATTTCTCAGCAGTGCGGGCTTGCCAAAAAACGTTGGTAAAGCAATGTTAAAACTGCAGTCTCGTGAAGCGAGGGCCGCGGTTGTAGCCAGGTCCTTGCGTTGGTGGAGATGAGTGCCATAGGCGCCATAGGTGCTCATCCCGACTTCTCCGCACGACTTTGGCACGGAGCGCCAAAGGCGCTCACTGCGCTGGAGGAGATGAGTGCTGTAGGTGCTCATCCCTACGGCCCCGCACACATTAATCATCATACCTACGACCTGAGGGACTACAGAAAACTCAAATACACAATTCACAGTGCGAGACCCATAGCACTTTGAAAAAAGTCGCCTGAAAAAATGACGGCCCGTAACACTTTGAAAAGGATACCGCCACTTAGAGAAAAACAAAATACGACCCGCAAAAAATACGAACTTAATGGCCGTACCGCGCACATCAAAAAACAAGAAAAACACAAAAAATACAAAAAAAAAAAACATACCAAAAACATTACACACAGCACGGGGGGACAGCCAGAAAGTCTGGGAGTGAAGTTCCACCCAAATTTAAGTTAAATTTGAAGAGTTTTGTAACTCGAAAATCGCTAAAGTGAGAGAAAAAATGACACTGAAAAAAAAACAAAAATGAGGCTACACGAACCCTAAACACGCAAAACACCACCAGGCACGTACAACTTTTAGCCAGGAACGTACAAGGTACAAAATACACCATTCGGAAGGACGGAAAATGCTTGAGACGCTCGTAACACATAGATAATCGCCGCCATTTTACACTACCTTACAACTAATAACATTATCATTGCCAAAATGCCGCTTTACACAACTAAACAAACGGTTTGCCCTCGCGCACGCAGCCTATTTACACTGCACACTTGCCACATTATTGGACACTTTCTCCTCAGATCACCAACAGTTCAAATGTACATTGTATGCTGCAGGAAAAACAACAGCAATTGTTAGCGTTTCAGCATATTGATTCCTGGATATATTCATTACAAATAGGTAAAGTATATTAATTTATTATTTAATTCATTAATTATTATAAAAAAATACATTTATATTTGAAAAAACAGAGCAGAGGAGAGACTAGCTTTGCCAAAGGCGCTCAGCATGGATCACAAAATGAGCGCCAAGGGTGCTCAGAGGAAAAAAAGTACACAAGGGGAGAGGCTTGCAATGAGCCCCGAAGGTGCTCAGACAACCAAAAGCACATGAGGGGAGAAGCTTGCAATTAGCGCTGAATGCGTTAATTTAAATATATATTAACAAATGTTTTCATCCGCCGTTTGGCTCCTCTCCTGCTAATTTCCTCCACTGCCTTCCTCTGTCTTCTTTCCTCCTCTGCAGTCTCTCAGGTCCCCCTTTGTTGGTGTCTGATCTGATACCATTTGTCTGACCTCCTGCTGCCAGCTGGCATTTGCTCTTTCGTTCCTCCCACCCAGACCTCCCCAGTTGCCACTCTCTTTCCAGCTGTTCCCGGTCCTCGCTCTTTTCCTCCCTATTATCTTCCGGGTCCCAGCACTCTCTTACATCCAGCTCTCGTCTCTTTCCCCACTCAACCCCTATTTTCTTCCTTAAATTCTCCCCTGCTTGTTTGTGGCCTACTAAAATTGTAATACAAAAACATGAAACTGCTTGCCATATTAACCCATTCTCACTCACAGAGGCTCTCATGTGGACCCTGAAATGTAAATATAATTGCATATACATCTCACTCATCACATCTAGATTGGGAAAAGAAATAGTGGCCAAATTACACCAAGACATGACATATAGCAAGTACCAGGGGAACATACACCATGGTAATCTACTCTATCCCATCAGGAAGGGCCGCAAGCACACATGGAGGCTGTGCAGAGTCATGTGGAGCAACAGCCAACTCACCCCCATCAGGGACAAAGAGGAGAGAGGGAAAGAGAGGGAGGGGAGAGATAGAGAGGAGGAGGAAAGGAGATTGTTAGAGAGAGGGTGGGAGAAAGAGAATGATATACAGTATATGCAGACATATGCAGACATATTTTCTTACGTAATTTATGAAAGGCAAGCTACTATTATTTGTATCTTAACATCATCATTATTAATATTATATGTATTGATCTATTGCTCATTAACTAGGGCTCATTAACAGAAGCTTTTTTTAATACACAGAGCACACTCAGAAATGTACAAGACTGTGCATTAATATCATTGGTTTGGTGTGGGCGGATCCCGGAAGGGCAAGAGTTTTTTTGGCAACATGGGACACCTAAATGGTTAAATGTTATACTGCATAATAAGGTTAATGCATAGCATCTACTAGGGGCACATGTGGTCATGACACCACAGTAACCATAATTGGTGGACAAATACGAACATCATATATCCCTCCATTTCATAGAAGTAACCATTAATGCACATAGAGCTTCCATATAGTCTCCTTCTGCTCAATTAAACAGGTGCAATAAATCATGGAGTATGTAATATAAATCAATTCTCCACACACAGTGTGTTTTCATATATTAATAATTTATCCCAAATAGATAATCAGAATCTGTAAGACAGAAATAGGAGGTTAATGATCAAGCAAAAGCTGTTATTACAGTACAGTGTTTCTTGCTCTGAACACTAAAATAAACCAATTAACATGAATCATCTACAAGCAGTGGCAGCCATACTGATGGATGTGTAATACGACAAGGCATGCTTCACTTTTACATCAATCTTTTAGCAAAGAGTACTATCACTATCTACATGGAATAGTTGTGCCATGCTGATATAACATCTCACTGGTATACTGGTGGTACCAAGGCCAGACAGGTTACACTGATCACATTACCCCTAAACACATACGCACTGATCCTGATATCAAGCAAAGGTAATTATCCATTTCATTTGTGGATTAAATCAAATACATGAATCTGTTTTCATAATGTTAATGGGGTGACATGCAACAACAACACATGTATAACTACTGGTTTGGATTAGCAGATCCTAATGGGACTACAGCCTGGACTCTATTAATTGTAATTGAAACTCACACCAGTCATGTTCATTAGTGAATAGATAGGTAGTCATATATTGCATTTCAGATCTATCTGCTGGGGTGAATGTCACTGATCGAATGCCTGATAGGCACTGGGTTGAGTGTTTACTCCCATGATAGTATTACACTGCTCGAAGATGAAGAACATGCCTTCATGGTCGTGAGATTGGGCTCTTAACATCTACAGAGACAAGAACAAGATTTCAATCAGAACACTATTAAGATTGACTACAACACCTCATCTCAACGGCAATCCACATTGAACATCAATTAGTGAAATGTTAAACATAACCAGACATGTACACAGTCTGTAGCCAGGCAATAGTATGTCAACATTTATACCAATTAGTCAACTGATGATGAAGAGGACTTAAGTGATGGTCCTAACACCTCCTCTTCCTCCGCACTGGCCCCCAGCTTCTGTGCCTACAAACCTACTCCCTCTTTCACACCTAGGTGGTGTTTGAGCAAGGGGTGCCACTATGTTAGGTGCCTGGGGATCACCTTGCGCTGGTGGGGAGGTCTGAGATAAGGAGGCCACCGTCTCTGGTTGTGGCTGGAGAACTGAAAGCTGGAGAAATATGAGCTTGCGTTCAGCCAATTGTATTAGTAGCTGCCTGTCCCTATGTGCCTATTCCTCATATTTCTCCATTCTTCGGTTGTGCCTCCTTACCTCAGAATGTAGCAATCTGTTGCTTGCAAGGAGGGAGCTGGTAAGATGCACCTGTCTTTGGAGTAATCACAGCATCCTTTGGGTGTTACGTCTACTGTCATTTCTGTGAAACTGGTCCATAATTTCCCTCAAAGTCAGAGGTGGCGGTGTTGATGGCAGAGGTGACTGTGTTGATGGCAAAGGGGCCGGTGGTGACAGCAGAGGGGCCGGTGGTGACGGCTGAGTTGCCAGTGGTGATGGCTGAGTTGACGGTGGTGACGGCTGAGGTGGGGGTGGGGGAGGTTTATTATAAGCTTCTAAGATAGCGCTGTAATTAAAAACATATGTGGGTGTCCTTATAGATAAATAAATGCATGCTGTTAGGCCATCACAGGAGGTAAAAGAGGTGAAATATGTACTAGAATGGCAGAAAATACCATATTACAAATACAGACAAAATATGTCGAGGAATACCATATAATGTGAGGAACAATCACTCACATAAGATGAATGATAAAAGTAAAAATTAAACTATATAAATGAAAAATCTAGATTGGTAAAGATAACAAAAAATAACCCCAAAAGTTAATATATATCAAGAAATTCAATATATTAATATACCTGACTCTGCCAAGAATAAAGTAGTATAAATTGTAATAGACTAAGTGATTAGACAAATATTCATGGACTTAATTTGCATTAAATTACAATTGTATTGGTGGACAGAAAAGCATGACCATTTCTGTTCATCCAGAAAAGTAGTCAGATGAGGGTTTCTTAAGAATTGGTGTAATAATGGCATGTTTTAAAGATGATGGAAACTTGCTAGTGTTTAGGGAAAGGTTGAATATATGTGTGGAAGCAGGGATAAGTGTAGTAGAGAGGGGAGGAGTAAGCTGCGATAGAATAGGATCCAGAGGAGAATTCTCTGGATCCTATTCCATCACAGAGGAGAGGAGAATTTATTTGAATGCTTTAATTTTAATTTCAAGTGGCTAGCAAAGTCTTAAGCCATGAGACAGGAAGAGGTGGGAGGTGGAGAATATAGTGCTGTTTGGCAAGATTGAAGGCAGAGAAGTAGGGGCACAAAATAAACTTGTAATGGAGGAATTCTGCTGAAGTGTGAGATTTCCTTCATAGTCGTACAGCAGTGCGGGAGCACCTGGATGTAGCATGTTTGAGTAGTGTGCCAGGGTTGTTGATGTGAGCGGGGGCATCTGCATATGGTTATGGGGCAAGAGTATCAGAGGTAGAAGTAAGAGTTATATTGTACTGTGAGGTGGCAGTGTCAGGGCAGGTGAGGAAATTATGAAGGGGTTGTAGCACAATGGAAAGATGTGTTTGGGTCAAGTGCATCAAGGTTCTTGTGGGTTTTGGTGGCTGGGTTTGAAGAAGAGCAGTGGAAGGTGTGTTGAGGTTGCAGATTAGGAGATGGTGGTCAGATAGAGGGAGTGGGCAGATAAAATGCTCTCTAGCACATATAATCAAAGCTATGGGTTGATAGAAGTCAGGTTGCTTCAGCCGCTATATTGTGAATCTGACAAAACAGAAATCAGAACTTTTCACAATCTTACATCCTAAAGCAATAGCATCAGTACTTACTCCACCTTCCCACTCGGTTCTGTTAACGACCCTCTTCTTTCCTCCTCTCTTACCCTCCTCTCATTCCCACCTTCAGGACTTTTCTAATTTTTCCACAATTCTTTGGAACTCCTGGCCTCGCTCTACTTTCTTCCTGTCTCAAGCCCTTCAAAACCTCATTAAAACACATCTATTTAATGAAGTTTATCACCTTCATACTCAATATTCCCAATGTATCTATCAACTTCCAAATGCCTTAATTGCAAGTTTTTAATAGTATAGGATGCTTGAGAAAGTACTCTATATATAAGATTCTAAGCTCAAAAACGGTGGTCTATTTTCATTTAATCTGTATTGATATTGTTTTTATCTTTTGTTTGTCCTATGTATGGTGCTGCTGAATAGATTGGCTCATTATAAGTATTAAATAATAATAATAATAATAATACCCCTTCATTCTCCATTCATTCATAATGCACAATGATATTATTAGCCCTCTAAATAGACCATGATGGCTTTCTGCCACACCACCAGCTACTTTAACTGGAGAAAGAACTGAACACAAATTAACAGGTTAACACCTGGAGTTGTGGGACGGGCCTTCTCCCACGCTTAATGGCTGCCAACCTTAACATAGATACTACTCTCTCATTCTATTCACATATCTCACTCTGATTGTATTTCTTCTCCCACACTCTCTGGCTCTCTAAGCAGGCACAACACCATAGGTTTTTAACACACAACCAACTACTTTACCAGGAAAAAGAACCAACCACATATAATCAACCTCATGCATAATCCAGCAGGCATATGGCATGTGTAACAATGTGATATGTTTAAAATAGCATTGGATAAAAAATGAACATTTATTGTGGACTCATTAGCATGTTATTGCACAGTTTCCCAGGGTGCAGTGCAATATCTATTTCTCTGCATTCTAAGCAGGTATATATATATATATATATATATATATATATATATATATATATATATATATATATAAAATATAGTAATCATAAAAAAATCATAATAAAATGATTAGGTAGACTATTTTACTGGATTTCATGATTTCAACTACACATTATGTCACTTTTGCAGAGATTTGTGCGTATTAAACCAGGCAGATAAGAGCCAGATGTCCATATACGAAGAAGCAAAAATAAAGCAATATCCATTTTGGAAGTAAAGAGTGGTCATAATGCTAAACTCTCTGGTGCTCCATAGTTTTGCTGTTAGAAATACAGTGATATTTTTGTGCGAATCATTGCTATTTTTAGACTAGTGTTTCTAAAATGTCAGACAGAACTGCTAAATAAGCAGTGTGACTGTTTGATTTGTGTTAAAATCGTAAATGGATGGATAGTTAATGTTTTTTGTTTTCTATGCTTGGCTAATGAATTCCAAAATACAGCGTAGTGCTCACATTTCCAATTAGTCTGTAGGGCATAAGTATTCTCTACCTAATATAATCTGTTCAGAAAATGAAGGCAAAGAGGGAAAATGAGCAATAAATTAGAGTTTCAAATTTTCAAGTGATATCACATTACAAAGAAGAATATACTGTAGTCTATCAAATTGGCAGGAGCTCTGACAGCCATTTAGACTTTGTTTATGACTAATTACTATAATATTGTTTTGAATATAAATATATTGGAATAAGAAGAACTTGATTCAAAATAAAGTAGAACTAGTCACATAAATTCTAGAATTTTAAATATAGTGCTGATTATTTATCATTAATCTTTGCAGTATAAAATGTAATTTTCATCAGTTTAACAAATTTGACAACTGAATCTTAAAATGTTACCTACTTTTCTCCTATAATTATACATAGCAAACGTCAGATTATTATTTTGTTTATTTAATATAGCTATGCCCTAACTAGACATTATCCTCTTCAAAATAAAATTTAGAATGGAGACTGACAATTTTCCTTTTAAGTCCGCAGGCTTAGTTATAATTGACTTTTTTAAATTCCCTAACAGCATTCATTTGTCCACTAATTAAAATGATTTCTCTCACATATATTTACATGTAAGTAAAATCCTGCTATATTTTTTTGTGAAGGTTATTTTCTATATTATTTGAAATTACACATTTTTCTTTGTAACCAAGATTTTTGTAGGTGTATTAGTACTTGCAAATAATTCCATAATTCATATGAACTAGCAGCCCTATTAAATTGGAGCTACGTGTTAACACGTAGCTAGTAACTGTCATCTAAGGGCTATTTGTGTACTAAGATGCTTCGGGCTTTGCGTGTTAACAAGCAGGACGGCTGAGAATAGGCTACGTGGAGAGCAACATTGGACTTTGCGCACGTAAATCCTTTGATCTCTCATCCTCGTAACCACTACTTGTTCTATTCTGCTATCAAATTGCAACGTGGTCACTCGCAAGCAAGCATGTAACACACAAATGGAGCCCAAAGGCCAACGTTTGTTGTAGAGCACCCACAAGGGGGTTAACGTACAATACGTAGCACTTGTAATGTAAATAAATTCACTCTACTGTTCCTTTTTTTTAAGTGAAAGTAATTTTAGGTCTTAGAATTAATAGCACAACATTCTCAAGCCCGCAAATCGGCCCATAAAAATACTTTATTTCATGATTATTTTTTGTGTTATATCGATCCCTGCAATCAATGTGTTACAACATATACTGTAACTCGCATGTAATAGAATATCATGTTAAATCTTGGGTGAGAATCTCCTTCCTTCAGCCAGGGTATTGAAAATGGGTTTTGGATGGGTATTCCAGCATGACAATGACCCAAAACACACATCCAAGGCAACAAAGGAGTGGCTCAATAAGAAGCACATTAAGGTCCTGGAGTGGCCTAGCCAGTCTCCAGACCTTAATCCCATAGAAAATCTGTGAAGGAAGCTGAAGGTTCGAGTTGCCAAATATCAGCCTCAAAACCTAATGACTTAGAGCCTCATTCTATTATCGGCCGTAAACCGGCCGTAAGGCTGTGATTCCTTGCGGGGGTCCCGTTACCTTGCAATTCAATTAAACGGCCCCGAAAGGATCTCCTCTTACGGCCGGCCGTAAATCTTGCTACCGGCCGTAAGTTCTGAAAACTTAAAACTCAAAAATAAATTCAAGCCTGCACTGTACAGCTCTGTAAATGCTATGGATCATATTGGGGAACATGAGGATTAAAAGTAACCCACTCTCAAGCTTGCACATCAGCCCAAACCCGAGTTCAAATTAACTGTTTATTTTCCGGCTGCGTCCTGGGCGGGTCTGAGGTGCTCCAAGCCCTATGGACTTTTTACATGGATGTTTGACGTATATTAAAAAATATATATTTTATGGATTTGAGTGTAGGGGAATTTTGTGCTATTTTTGCCAACACCGAAAATCACTTTATAGTCTTCTCAAAGTGCAGGATGGCTTTATTTGGGCTATATTTCGTGCTTAATTGGTGCTAGCGGGACCTCTTTCCTGCAAGTAAGCTGCGGCTCGGTTTTAGCCTTGCAGAGAGGGTTCCCGGAGCAATTGAATTGCAAATAGGATTTTCTTACGGCCGATTTCCTTGCGGACGTTTTAGATCAAAGGATTTCCTCCGGCCCGAGCGGCCGCAAGAGATAGCAAGGCACCGGCCGCAAGCCTGCCGGAATCCCCGGCCGGAGGGGAATAGAATAGCCGAATAGCTTGCGGCCGGTCCTTGCGGCCCCGCAACGGCTGCGGCCGCTAATAGAATGAGGCCCTTAGACAGGATCTACAAAGCGGAGTGGGACAAAAGCCCTCCTGAGTTGTGTGCAAACCTGGTGGCCAACTACAAGAAACGTCTGGTGATTGCCAACAAGGCTTTTGCCACCAAGTACTAAGTCGAAGGTGTCAAATACTTATTTGTTATTCTGTCTCTCACTACTAAAATACACCTATCATTAAAATTATAGACTGATCATTTTGTTGTCAGTGGACAAACATTCAAAATCAGCAGGGGATCAAATAATTCCGCCCCCCCCCCTATCACTGTAGGCCCAGTGAGTGCATACTAAAGGTGATTTGATGGAGTTTAGTATGCTATGCCTCTTCTGAATCTCTACCTTGTCATGGTGAAGGGGCTTGTGTACTTCAATGAAGCTGTGAGCAAAACTATGTAGGATCACCCATAATGGGAAGGTCATAGTAGAGAGGTCAGACAAACTGCAGTCCACTGGAGAAGGAACTGGCAACCCACTCTAGTATCTTTGCACACAACCAGACACAAGATGTGCCTGGCATACTGTGGTTCATAGGGTCACAGAACTACTAAACTACTAAACAACAACAAAGTATGCTAGAATCATAACTAATACCAAGGCATCCATTCAATTGCAAGCCCGCAACTCGATCACTGTAGGCTGTATGTCTGCGGGTGTGTTGCGTGCTCCTGTTCATCTCTGATTGAGATGCTATTCAATTGAGCAAGGGCACGAGTTACGGGCCGAAGCCTCAAACCTGTAAATCCCTCCTGTGGCCGCAAACTGTTAAGGGGCCGGCAGAGATGCGATCTGCCATTACAATCCAATCACGATATAACGTAGTGCAACACAGCCTCTCAGCCAATAGAAAACGGTCTAGCCGCAGATGATTGATAGAGTGAGATTATAAATTTGCAATCCACTCGCCCATGTATTGACTGTGTTGTATTTTCTGACGAAGTAGCACGAAGGTCCCGGAGTTGGTGGTTGGTTCGAGTTAGAGAGACAGTAGGAGAGTTTGGAGAGAAGTAGTTTGTGGTTTTGTTCATTTATATTATACCATTTACTATTTTACACTTAATTCTTGATTACACATATTTACAAATTACACATAATTGCAATACACATAATGTAAAAAACACACATAGAGACATATAGAGCTAGGTCACTTCATACACCCTCCCCCATCCCACCCCCACAACGCATTCCCTAACAGTTATTAATTACACATAACACACACATCTTTTTCATCATACATATACAGCCACACTTTTATTAATTTATCTTTATTTTGGGGATTATTATGCAGGGAGGAGAGAGGAGGGGAGAGGAGTGGAGAGGCGGGGAGGAGGAGAAGAGGAGAGCCGAGGAGGAGAGAGAAGAGAGAGAGGTGGCCCTGCGGAGTAGTGGTGGAAGGGAGGAGGAGTAGTGGAAGAGCAGGAGGAGGAGGAGGTGGCAGAGGAGCAGGAGGAGGAAAGGAGGGAGGAGGAGCTGGAAGAGCAGGAGGAGGAGGGGAGTGTAGAGGAGGAGGAGGTTAGTGGCGGCAGGGAGGCCCAAGCCCCAGAAACACCTATAAGAGGGACAGAGGGGAACGGGCCTGATCCTAGGGGGGTGGTAGTTTGGGTAGGGACAGGCCTCAGGGACAGGTTAGGGAGGCAAGTATCCCCATCCACAGTCAGGAGGGCAACAGGCTAAGGGACCACAATTGCATGCACCTGGAGAATGTTGTGCTATGTGCTATCCATGCCCCCCCTGTGATCCATGCAGTGGGATGGAAGTAAGGCCAGGGCCTAGAGCTCAGGCATTGAAGGAGGTAGTGGCTGAGGTGACAGCAGTAGGCACAGTGTCAAGGGATGTGAGGTCTGTCAAGCGCCATTAGAGCCAAGGTGAGGATGATGATGGCTAAGGAGAATAAGAACCAGACCGTGACCTATAACGAGTGTGAGAGGGACCTTCTGAGACAAGTGCCCTTGAGTCTCAGGCCTGGTGGCCCAGCAGTACCCAACCTCCATGTCAGGTGAATATCACAAACACCAACATGCCACCACATGTACATCACACATACTACACATGTACATGATGACCAACAAGGACACTGACATGTCAGCTCCATGGAATTAATAAGGGATAGATGATGTATCATTCAATCCATAAAAAAGACAATTCACTGTAATTTCTGGGCACAACAACAGTAATCAACCATCAGATAGTCCACGTATTGGTGTGCCCACTGCAGCCTATGCAGTTACAGACTGCAGCCGGAATGAAGATAGCGTTAGGAGACAAGAACGATCAAACTAAGAGCCAAAGAATAGATCACATCTAGCAAATGATAGCTAATCTAAGTTGCAATTATGAGTAGAATTCAGGTTCAAGCCAAGATGTCAGATAGTTAGGAATACACACAAAACAATATATTATTCATCATACTAATGACATATACTTTTCTTTTCTCTCTTTCAGCATCAAGGAGGTCTGGGTCCAGTGGCGAGCCAGAGGCGGGGGCATCAACTCCATTGGAGCAGGAAGCGGAGGAGCAAGCCCCCAGCAGGAACCAGACAAGCAGAGCACTGCGTTGGACTGGCCGCTGCTACCACCACCTGACCCAACCATACCACCTCCAATACTGCAACACCCTCCAGCTCGGCCCCAGACCCTCTTCATTCCCCCCCTCACCACCTCCTCACTATGCCACACCCCAGGGACCTCTATCCCCAACATCAGGTCAGACAAGAGATGCTGGCCCTCATGCGTCAGCAAGTGGACTGTCTTTGGCAATCATGCCGAGGTAATGCGCAGCTTTGCAAGGCTCAATAGGGAGGAGAGCAGGCATCATCCAATAACTGAGTCCTACCTGGCCATGCTGCTCAGGATTGGGGCGGTCCAGAGCACATTCCAAGGGGTAACAGCAGAAGCCATGCAACACGCTCTGGTCCCCAGATATCTAAGACATGATTGTTGTTAGCTGAAATGTAGACTAATACGCTATGGCAGTGGACTTGCAAAGTCTCACAATGGCATGTTAATAACAGCCAGCATCGATATATGCACTAGTGAAGCATGTGGTCCTGACCTTAATATCAGTCTGAAAAGAGATCCTTGGGTCTGATATAAGTAACAGCGAATCTGGCTGCTGACCTTTCTGTCCGTATTAATGGGTAGTTTCCCATATTGCTGATTATCCAGAGACCTAATAGTTTTTTCTATCCTCATCCGCCTTTTTTAGTTGACCACTTTTTCCAGATTTTTGTTTTGTCATCACACTGTACGTGTGTGAAACTGGATTGGATTACACAGTCCAGAGGTTAAATTATCTGTTTCTTTGTGCAGATCTAGACAAGTTGTAAGTGCTATGCACAATAATGGTTTCTTCAAATAAACTGAGTGATTTCTGATGATCCTTTTTTTCATCAGATTCCATTTGCAGTGGTGCATTGAGCCTGGTAGGTGCTATGCATCATGCTTATTCTAGACTATCACATTACCCCCCGTAGGTATCCCATTTTTACCACAAGCCTCTTGCTCTCCCGGGATCCGCCCACACCACACCCATGATATTAATGCACCTTGACCTTTTATGATTGTGGTCTGTGTATGCAATAAAGCTTTGTTATACCATTCTAACCATATCAGTGTGTTTTCAATGGTTGGGGTTATGGGACATCCACATACATCACATTTGTGTCACATTACTATATAGGTAAACTAATGAGCACTAGTTACTGTTCAGTAGATCAATACATATAACAATAATTATAGTCATAATAGCACTAGATATCATATAATAATAGAAATCATATATAATTAAAAGAAAGTGTTCATACACGTGCAAACTCCAATTAGTGATACTGTGAAGTATCAACATTCCCCTGAGGGCCTGCTAACAATATGACATGTGATTCTCGAGGGGATTGCCAGTTCCTTCTCTAGTGGACTGTGATTTGTCTGACCTCTGTGCTATGACGTGCCCACCTACAGTGGCCCTACATGGTATAGTTTACAGTTTCATTCAGGTACACAAGCCCTTTCACCACCACCACTTAGCAATCCACAAGGAGACCAGGGGAGCATACACCACACTAATGTAAATTGATGAATAGCAAAACAAAATGGGAGGTCACCAAATGGGAATGCGCATACATCTTGGCACATGACCACCAGCAATGGCGTGGGACTTTCCAGGATGGGTATAGTGGAGATTACCCCTGATGGAGGTGTATTTGGAACCCGTAAGCTTTGGGTCACCATTTTGCGTTTTTGAGCTTGATTGCGGCTGCTGTGTTGAGCGATTTTTACAATTGAATAGCTATGCGTGATTTTCATGATCGGAAGTCTTGTGGCCTTGAAAGATCAAAGGCTTCGGCGGCTGTATGTTACGGATTTAACCATCGCCATTTTTTTAAGGGGTAACCCATTTGGAGCCCGCAAAAAGATGCCAATTGAAGGGCAAATTAACTTGCGACCACACTTACTGGCTACCGGATTGACCGAAAGCTCAATTGAATGAGGCTCCAGGTATATAACCTCAATTTATATTTTCAGTTTTAGTTTAGACTGCTTAATCATGCTGTGGGACTCATTATAATACATGCATTTATAAGGAATTATTATTATTATTATTTTTATTATTATCTTTTATTTATCACTAGTGACTTTCAACAACTGTTAAACCATATTAACCTTTTTAATTGTTATGTATGCAGTAATAATATAACAATGGATGAAATTTGAATGATTACATATTGTGAACCATTACATAAAGCTTTGTAACATGGAACTTATATTGGAAACAGTGGTCAACCAATTATTTTTAACAATACTAACATTTTTAATTCTGAGCTATGCATGAGTAACATAACAATAGGTCAACTTTGTATAAATGAGTATTTTAAACCATTACAGAATGCTTCTTAACATACAAATTATATTTGAACTACTGGTAAAGCACATAGGTATTGAATCCAGAGGAAGGCAAACAGTAAAAAAAAGCATTGAAACTTAGCTAATTGTATCAAAGGGGGGAAAAATGTAATTCCGTCGTGACCCCATTAACTGGCGATCGGATTACTCCCTGGATTAATCCTGTCTATTTATTTATACATTTAAATTGATAACAAATGATTGTGCTGTTACTGACATAAAGCCTAATAAAATCCAATAAAACAACTTTTGAAACATTGTAAAATACAATGTTAACAATGTAAGCATTAACGTCTAATAACAATTAAAGTACAATTTTCAAAACATACAGTGATCTTGAATATTGAAACAAGAGGAAGGCAAACCAAAAAAACCTCAGTGAAACTTTGTCAATTGAATGTAAATTTAAGAAGAAGTGGTCATCATTGTATTAACATGAAATCTTAATTATATACAATGAAACAACTTTCTCCACCGTTTAAAATACAATGTTAACATTACAAACAATAACTTAATGTATTAACAATGTAACCTTGAGTTTTAAGAAAATGCAACATAACTGTTTTGTGGGGCCAATCATGGGAAAAGGCCACTTCCAAGGTATTGCAATTTGGGATTCATATTTCTCAGTAGCATGACAATTTCCCCTTTTTTAAGTTGCAAAACATGTGGTGGCATTCCAGAGGGAGTTAAAGAATTGATAAATTTGATAGAAAGTTGGATTCATTGTCTTGGTCATCAGCCAGACCCGAATCTGCACTATAGTACAATTTTGTTGGTGCATTGATGAATTAAAAAATGTCCTTATTCAGATTCAATGCATCTATATTTTTTTATGTTAATATCACTTTGTTTGCAATATCTGAGTAATCGTCGTTTTTGGTTGTATTCAGAAAGATTGCCGATATTAGTGATTCTTTGCAAATCATTTGTGGTGGAATTTCTATGGTGTCATCAGGTAGATTATATTTGAATTAGCCAACTATTAAAATAATTTTGGCCTTTAGATCTCATTTTTGTTTCTAATTTTAGGAGAGTAAATATTTTCCACACTTTAATTGTCTTTATACATGTTTCGACAATGTCAGTCCTATTTCCATGTGGCACAACAGGTAATGTTTTCCTAAAATCTCCTCCTAACAACATGACCTTTCCACCAAATGGCAAATCATTATCTATAACTTCTTTTAATAATCGATCAATACATTGCAGAGCATGACATGACATCATTGTAGCCTCATCTATTATAATCAGTTAGTTTTTTTGACATTTTTGGCTTGTAATGAATTAATTTGATTATCCGACACTTCCACATTTATGTGTGCATTGTACTTCATCAGCAAATGTGTATTTTATGGAACTACATATCTATTATCGACCTGCTGGCCATGAATAATAGCAGTTTGTCCTTCTCTTCTTGCAATGAATTAATTCGAATATATGACACTGATGTTTCTAAAATCGGAACCGGCAGTTTAAATCCACTATGCACAGTTCTGCCACCTTCTAACAAAAGTGCGGCAATTCCAGTTGTTGCAAATGGCATTGCTATTTGACCCTGTGCTCGAATGTAACTCATCAAACAATTATACCGTTTCATTTTTCCTGATCCACCATGTCATCATCTGTTGCATTTGTGACAGCGTTAAATGCTTGCAATTGTAATGTATTTAAAGTTGCAAGTTTTTCTTGTGTTTTTTGTTGTTGAAGCTCAGTGTCATAGTTATCAAAGTTAATTTCATCTATAAGTCCTAGATAAGGCAAATTAAAACTTGCACAATTTAATCCATGAGCCAGAAATATTTATTGAATTTCCATTAATGCTGTTAAATTGGATTGTCTTGTTCATTTTGTGCACCTTGCACAACAACAGTTGCTGCATCATAACCTTTGTATATATATATATATATTTATACACATATTTTAATCATTTGATAGAAGTGCAAGCTTCCACATTTATGTGTGCATTGTACTTCATCAGCAAATGTGTAGTGTATGGAACTACATATCTATTATCGACCTGGTGGCCACGAATAATAGCAGTTTGTCCTTCTCTTCTTTTATACAAAGGGTATCCATCACAATTTGCATAAGTCTGCATTTGAAATTGTTTTGGGAATTCTTCTGTAAATTTTTTATTTTCCATACATGGTGAATTTGGATTGATATATCCACATGGACCATGAATCATTCTGTGTGTTACAATCTCATACAGTTTGGAATGTTTTTCTGGATGTTGAAGTTCAGCACTAATCACTGAATCCACTCTCTCTGCAGTGTTCAATTTATATTTTTCTTGTAGGATTAAAAGTATATGTGCATGTGGCAGGCCTCTTTTTTGAAATGCAATGGTATAAACAAAAGCCACAAATTTTCCAAATAACTCTGCTTTAGTTATATCATGTATTAATGCATTTAGTTTTATTTTGAATAGTCTAGCCACTAAATCTGGTCAATCACAAGTATTTTGGCCAAGTCTCAAATTTTCCTTGATCTTTGTCCATTGTGGATTACATGTGAATGTAATGAATAAATCTGGTTTTCCAAATTTAGTCACAATAGTCATGGCATCATTGTATCTTTCTCGCATATTGCGAGAAGATCCTTGGAAAGTGGATGGCAAAATTATTGCTCATTTAGCTGCAAGGTCTCTGTTGGTAGCCAATCCAGCTACATAATCCATCAATCCACAATATTGTTCTATGCAAAGCTTGTTTTGTTGAAATTTGATTACATTTAGATTATTTGCTTCGGCTTGTAGATATGAATCCATAAACCATTGTGGTGCGAGCTTTCCCCCACATAAAATAGGATTAAAATGATTGCGGATAGCAGTTTGTGCCACTTTATATTCCAGCACAGAAATATTGTTTCTAAAACAAACTTTACTATTGGGATAACTTTGCAATTGTAATTGTGGTTCCCATCCTGGGTCACCATTTGGAAAGAAAATTGGATATATCATTGGATCCAAATTACAACTCAATATATTGATGTTTTTAAAAGGTTGTCTACATTGCATGGATATATTCTGATATCCCGCTGAAAAGGGGTTTCCCCATCCTCATTTTTAAAGACCATGGCAACCTCATTTACTGTTGGTAAATTATACCGTCTTTGATCAGTATTGCGATCTCTTTTTAAAACCATACTTACTCTTGGCATTGGCAATTGATGTATTTGAGCATGTTTCTGTTGTTCTTTTTCAACCTATGCTAATTTTTTGTATGCTTGACTATATGGGTTGTTGGCCATAATTGTATCCAGCTGTTCAAAGACTATGCGCAAACACTGTTTATTTTCAGGAAGCATCATCTGTTGTTCAACAGCTTCCATTGTATGTAGGACATATAACTATACAAATTTGCTCTCCTTCTTGTGGGTGTAAATGTGAAGTGCGGTGGTAAATTTGTCCTTGAACTCTAAAACAGTAAGGACCATGTCCTGGGACATTTTCTGCTAATGTAGCACCCATTGAAGCAAATTAAATTGCACTGTTATAAATACAGATTTTTTTTTATTTTAAATTAGTATAATTTGGAAATGTTGGATCGCTCATTATACTTTCTAAATATTCAGGAAATGTGTGTCTTTCTAGAAGCCTTACCTTTTCTTTCTGACAGCAACTTATAAACTCCCCATCAGTTGGTCTTTTCTTCAGAAAATGATAGGCCCCACAAAACTGACAAACCACATTCATTAATCCACAATAATGAGTGTTTACTGTTAGTGATGTAAATAAAGGACTATCCTGAGCTTCCTGAACATAGCTATCAGTACCAGTGTGTATATTAACACTGGTGTCATGTGTATCAACATTGGTGTCATAAGGCAATATTAGGTCATTAGGCAATGTTTCATAGACATGTTTTTGTTTACTTTTTCTGTTCTTTGAAGGTCCAGCACATTCAGTTTGTCCTTTTGCACTCATTTATCTTTTATTGGCAAGTGTCTGTTGGTCTTCTTCTCTTAGGGCCTCATTCTATTATCGTCCGCAGCCGCTGCGGGGCGACAAGGACCGGCCGCAAGCTTTTCGGCTATTCTATTCCCCTCCGGCCGGGGGTTCCGGCAGGCTTGCGGCCGGCGCCTTGCTATCTCTTGCGGCCGATCGCTCCGGAGGAAAGCCTTTGATCTAAAATGGCCGCAAGGAAATCGGCCGTAAGAAAAGCCTGGTTGCGATTCTATTGCTCCGGGAACCCTGTCTGCAAGACTAAAAACGAGCCGCAGCTTACTTGCAGCAAACAGGTCCCGCTAGCACCAATTAAGCACATAAAAAAGCTCAAATGAAGCCATCCTGCACTTTGCGGAGTCTATAAAGGGATTTTAGGCACGTAATTATCCTATACTCAAATCCGTAAAATATTTTATTTTTAATATACGTAAAATATACATGTAAAAGGTAAATAAACAGTTAATTTGAACTCGGGTTTGGGCTGATGTGCAAGCTTGAGAGTGGGTTACTTTTAATCCTCATGTCCCCCAATATGATCCCTAGCATTTACAGAGCTGTACAGTGAGGGCTTGAATTTATTTTTGCGTTTTTAGATTTCACAGCTTACGGCCAGTTTCAAGATATGCGGCCGGCCGTAAGGGGAGATCCTTGCGGGGCCGTATAATAGAATCGCGAATTAACAGAACCCCCGCAAGGAATCGCAGCCTTACGGCCGATTTACGGCCGATAATAGAATGAGGCCCTAAGTGTATTAGGAAGACTTTTGCATAATACAGATATGTAACTGCAGTGTAAAAGAGTTTTTTGTTTTAGTGCAGTAAGATTTTTTTATTTTTTGTTTTTAATTAGCAATTAATTAATTAATTTATGACTATTAATAAATAAATTAATGAATAAATGTATTATAAAGAGCTAATTATAATACAGATATATAATTGCAGTGCACAATATAAATTTTGTTCCTGCAGTATAAAACCGATTTCAGGTATATAACTGCAGTGTAAAATACAGATTTTTCGTCCTGCAGTATACATTTTTTTATTTTTTTATTAAGTAATTATGAATGAATTATTAATGTACATTAATAATTAAGTGATAAATTAATAAATGTATTAGAAAGAGCTAAACATACTAAAGATATATAAAAACTGTGTAAACTATGCATTTTTTTAGTGCAGTGGAAAATATCTTTTATATTTATTTTTTATTTATATTAATAATTAATTAATAATTAAATTAATATACTTTACCTATTTATAATTAATAGGCAACAATCAATATCCTGAAGAGCTAACAATCTCTTTGGATTTTCCGACAGCATAAAATGTCAAGTCAGTCATCACCTGAGGAAAAAGTATCAGCAATGTGGCAAGTGTGTAGGCTACGTGGGCAAGACCAAACCGTTGTTTTAGGTGGGAAAGCCGCCATTTCCGAATCGTAATGTTATGATTTGGAAGTTAGTGCTGTAAAATGGCGTCGGTATTCTATGTCTTACGTGCCTCGCAAGCATTTTCTGTCCTGCCTAATAGTGTATTTTGTACCTCGTACGTGCCTGGGTAAAAGTCGTACGTCCCTTGCGGTGTAGCTTTGTTTTAATTTTATTCGTCCGCCATTTTTTTTTTGGCTTAGCCGATTTTCAAGTGCCAAAACTGCTTAAATTTGACTTTAATTCACGTGCAACCTTGCTCCCAGAAGTGCAGGCTGTCCCCCCGTGCTGGGTGTGATGTTTTTTTTCAGGTGCTGAAACTGCTTAAATTCGACTTAAATTTTTGTGCAACATTACTCCTAGACGTGCCTTCGGCTCATTGCAGTTTATGTCCACCTTCGCAAACGCGGCCCCTCGCTTTGCGAGGGACTGCATTTTCACCCTCCAATGAGCCTTTGGCTCATTGCAGCTGACGTGGGAGCCTCCACCTCCACAAATGCAGCCCTCACAAAGCGTGACAACAGCTGGCAGTTTGACAATTATATGTAATGCACCAACGTATTCTGCAGTGCCATAAATAGGACGAGTATAAAGCAAAAACATTTTCAATACAATTTAAATGAGTAGAGGACCCTGTTTTTTAGCTTAGAATCTTGAATATAGAGTGCATTATTTAGCATTCTAAAGAATTAAAACCTAATAATCTTACAATCTAATGGGTTTGGTTGTAAAACAGGAAAGTGAAAGATACATTGAGTATAGTAAATAGATGCGTTTTTAGTGAATTATTGAAGAAATTGAGACAGGAGGAGACTCTACTGGAGTGAGACAAGGAGTTCCAAAGAATAGGGTCAACACAAGAAAAGTCCTGAAGGTGGGAGTGGGAGGAGGTGACAAGAGAGGAGGAAAGAAGAAGGTCATCTTCTGCGTCACAATATGTGACGCAAGATCAATTCCTCTCACACCTGTGACCCACTATATAATATATACTCTTTTTGCCAAATCATGCCTCATTCCTTTCTCTTCACTTTGCACTAAAAACCCTCCATCTCTGCATGTTCATGCCTCTGCACATTTGTTCCACCCATTCACCTATTATTTAAAGACATTCATTCACTGCAAATATTGTACTTTCTTCACTAAATGCAATCAATTGGGGAAGCAAATGAGAACCGACGGCCATATTAAATTCCAGCCCTGTAAGTCCAACGTAATGGCTGCAGGCTTGAAATTTGTCCGAGTTACGTTGCAAGGAGGCGCAAACCGTAACTCGTTCGTAGAACGTTGGATTTGCGTCCTTGCAGACGATCAATTAGTATAGACCATAGCTATGGGTTTAAACGGAGCCAATGGAAAAAGAGACCGCTTCAATTACAAGTTGCGATCGGTCTCACGTTCCACAATAATGCAATATTAATAAAGCCGTAAAAAAGCTATTCTATCACATGCGAGTTACAGTATATGTTGTAACACATTGATTGCAGGGATCGATATAACACGGAATATAAACATGAAATAAAGTATTTTTCGGTTGCCGATTTGCAGGCTTGAGAATGTTGTGCTATTAATTCTAAGACCTAACATCACTACTATTTGCAGTACACGTTGGGCTTTGGGCTCCATTTGCATGTTACGGGCTTGCCCGCGAGTGACTTTGTTAGCATGTTAGCATGATTGGAAATGTAGTGGTTACAGGCTTGATGGATCAAAGGATTTACGTCTACGAAGTTCAACGTTGCTCAACCCGTAGCCTATTCTCAGCCCTCCTGCATCTTAACCCGCAAGTCTGCTGCGGGCTGCGTTATGGGGATAATTTAAGCCCATAAAACTGGAGTTACGGGCTACGTTTTAAAAAATAGTCAGAATTTAATGGGGCTTTGAATAAATGTAAACATTTCATTCTGTTGTCTGTCTCATATTTTATTTCAGTCCTTTGCTTTATAACAGCAAATGTACTAAAGTAACTAACAGACCCATCCTGACACTTAGCAGTAATATACAGTAAATGTGTTAAACCTCGTTCTTCATCTTTTTACAGTATGTTCTGGATTAAGTAATCTACTTTTTATCTACTTATGTAACTGATATCATGATGGAGATAATTTAAGTTACCGATATAAACATGTTTTAAAACATCTGTTAACTGTGCTTTTAATATAATGTGACATTTTCACAGGTTCATAGAAGTCAGCACTAATTAGTTATGGATGGTCGAATAACCAATGCTGTAAGTTACTTTATAATAAATTGTCACACTTTTAATGCACGTGAGCTGCTTTCTTGATTTTTCTCATTTAAGAAAACTTTGCAAAAGCTAGGCATGCATATATATCTAGAAATCAGAATGTGGTCAGGAAGAATATTTTACAATATTAAGAATAAATGTCAAAACGTACACAAAGACCAGTGGCGGCTCGTCCATAGGGGCGTCGGGGCAAGCGCCCCCCCAATTATTTTTATTGCAGGTCACTGCTGTGTCAGTGCTGTGTGTGCAATGCTACACTATCTCTATTCTAGTGTTGTAGCTTAAAGCCTTCCCCTGCAGGCCTGCAGCGCCACGCTGTGAGATCAGATTACACTGCACTAAGCACTTACACTAACCTTTAGACTCATCATGACTGTTAATGCATTCCGCCCACCAACCAGAAAGACGCTACGCATGGGCAGTGATAATGTATCCATTTCAATGACTGACAGTCTTCCATCATTGACCAATCAATGATGGAAGACTGGACAGTTGTCAGGAGAACCACCTAAATCCACCCAGACCGTTAGCTCAGGGCGCCCACCAGCTAATAGAGCCTCGAGTTAAATTTTTGATTGACAGCTCCCTGTTAATAAAACCACCATAAGCCAGTCCCAGCCCTCTTTTCATTTCCTGATCCCGCTGAGACTGAGACCTTCCTGGCTGAAACTACTCACTCAGACTGACCCAACCTAACAGTAAGTCCTAACTGCCCTGGCCAAACCCCTAGTCCCCCTAATAAAACGAAGGGTACCCCAGTTACCCCACTATGCCTGCCTGCCACCCACACACACCCACTAACTTGCCTACCTAGGCCCGCAATGCCTGGGCAACCCCCAATCACCCCCGCAGTAGGCCCAAAAGACCTGTGCCATCCCCGATCACCCCCATGGGGCCTGT